>JASDQU011100277.1:23329-38691 GCA_032191745.1 Picea mariana | reverse complement strand
CTACTGCAAAAGAAGAAAAAAAAAATAGTTTATTCCTCTGCCTTGGAAAGTAGGGGAGTTCGTGTTGAAAAACGCCAAGAAAATTGAGCAATTCACAGTGCATTCTAGCATCTCCAACCTTAGATATGATGGAATCATAAGAGGGTTCAACCCCTATAATAGTTTTCGACAACATTTACAAACACTTCATGTCGGCAATTGTTTTTTTTAAAAACACTTGCCCGAAAATAGAGATAGTGGCGGAAATGCTCCTGCCTCTAATGCTGGTGACGTGGACATAGTGCAAAGCTACACTAAATTGTACACGCAACAGGGGAAAGGCCTCAGTGAAAAGAGTGTTCAATCGACAAATAACACTCCAAAAAGTACAACATCCTGGAGCATCACTCCAATGGCCCACCATAGAAACAAAGAAACTCAAAGTTATTCAAATGGAGGACGAGATAACGACCCTCCTCATTGTAAAATTGATAGTTCTCATAAGCTTCCAGTAGAGAAAAAGAGAAAAAAAAATGTGGTACGGGCGAAAGAGCCGAAAATTCAGATTGAGAACATGGAACTTGACATTGATCTGGATAGCATGTTCTTCTTCCTTGATCATCCTAGAAACGCCATCCAGCATAGCCGTCCAATGGACATATCCGTTACTGAAAATTTTGACGAAGAAGAATCCTTCATGTTCTAGGGCGTTGTTTTTTATAGCCAGTCCAAAAAATTGATAATTGAGAAAAAAGATGTTAAAAATAAGAAAGGGAAATCTCGTTCAGAGGTATCCCTTGCCAACATGTGGTTGTCCCAAATCCATGAACTTAACGCAGTGATCGAAGAAGCACTTCATGATTGCATTAGAGGCGTCGAGACTGAGAATGCCAGAATGAAGGATCAGGTCAAGGAATTGGAAGAGGATTTCGTTCCTATGCCATTTCTTTTCAATCCTTTGGTAGTAGCCATGCTTGCCATACGTGCAGCCAACGTAAAGGTATCCTCCACCATGTTGGCATCCTGTAGAGGATATGTGGAGAACAATATCAAGAAAAGAATGGAATTGGTTACCGAGTCGTGGAAAACATCACAAACCATAACTTCCCTTGGAACCAGGGCACATAGTTTGCTCGAATGTTTGCAGGCAGAGTTAAAAGATGAAGAAAATTTCTTTTTAAAAATAGTCCTTCCTTTTGGCACCATTGTCAACAATATGACACAAACAAAAGGAAGAGAAAAAGATCTTCCATCAAAAAGCCGGATCGGTCAATTGAATGTATGTTGGAAAGAAAAAGTGAAGAACCTGCATCTCATTATTCAGTCATGTGAACAAGCCATATTGAAGATAAATTATTCACAAGGCTGTTAAGAATAGACTTAGTTGCAAAAAACGACGACTTCCAAGACCCCGACATAATTGCAAAATCCATGCCCTTAACCATGCAAGAGTTCAATAAACAGGTTGCTATGTTTAAGGCCTTGTTTATGGAAACGTTTTACAACATCCTTCACTTTGATCAAGCTCACATTGACGATCGGGTAGTCAAATATTCAGTAAAGAATGAGGAAATTCATCAGGCTATGTGTAATCTTTCTATCGACTTCTGGGAATTAGAAAACAATATTTTCAACATAAAAATCCGGAATGAGATCAACATTGCCCCAATGAGAAGATACATTCAAGAATGGCTCGAAAGGCAATTGAAGCAGGCTGCCAACGAAAGGCAATAGGCAGTTGCTAGGATTCCAGCAGTCGTTGATGACATCATTGAAACCGCATCCATCGGCGACATGAATGAAATGACAGCCGCAAGAAAATATCCAAAAGGCTCATATGTACCCTCACTGTAAGTCTACTGATTTCATCCTACTTTGTTTATCAACCCACTTATTCCACTTTCTTAAATAGATATGTGTACGCAAACAATAATACCTTTCAATTTAATTTTTTTGCAGGTATTGCACTCTATCTTCCTTCTACAGTCCCGTTTCTTATACATATTTCTCTAATGGTCTGCGGGAATCCCAATCCCAGTCTATATCAAAAACTCATTGAAATTCCCATTAATATGTAACAGACTTTAATTGTTTTGTATATTTCAAAATTTCGAGTAGTATGTAACAAACTTTTTTTTTTTGACATACTTCAAATAAAATTGTTTTCTTATCCCCTTTTAAATTTATGTCTTCATACATTTTTATCTTTCACCAGTCAATATGACAAATGCATTTAAATTTTTATATGTAACAAAATTTTATTTTTTTATATATTTCAAAATAAATGGTGCTCTACATGCCAACCGTCATTTACTTATGCCCCATGTTGACAAATGCATTTCAATTTTTATATGCCAAGCGTCATTTACTTATGCCCCATGTTCTGTGATATACATGTTGCATACAACATTTCCGGCATATACATTTCAAAATTTCCAGTAGTATGTAACAAACTTTTATTTTTTAACATATTTCAAATAAAACTCATTTCCTATCTCCTTTTAAATTTGTCTTCATACAGTTTAATCTTTCACTAGTCCATATGGAAAATGCATTTAAATTCCCAAATTTTTTCTTCCATTGTGAACAAATTTGTAGTTTGTTTTATACTTTCAAAAAATAAATGGAGCTCTACATGCCAAGTGTCATTTACTTTTGCCCCATTTTTCGTGATATACATGGTACACATAACATTTCCGTCACTTACAATTCGACCCCATTCTCCAATATTTGCTTTGTAACCTTGTTGGTAGGGACTACGTTGCCACGCAACCTTATTTATAATGTGCTCATATTCTTTTTGGCAAATTATAATTTCATGAGTACATTAAAATCTTCATTTGGTTAAATTATTAGCTTTGGGAAATAATGTCTATGATCATATTTTTCCAAATTTTACATAGTCACATTTGATTTGTTTTACTCTTTTGTTTGATTTTTTTTTAATCAAACAAAATAATACAAAATACCATTTTTGTAATGTTGATGAAATATAGCACTAATTTCATTCTACTCAACTCTAAATTATCAACACACCATAATATTTAATAATTGAAATTTGAACATATTAGCTCCAAATTGAACATAGAAAAGATTACACATCACCCCTTACTAAACTATAGAAAATATCTATAAATTCAATTATTTTTTATATAATAATGTAATACTAATCTCATCACAAAATTTATTTCACAATATTTTAAAAATGAAAAAAACATCTCCTTATAAAAATCTTCGAACCATAAATAATGAAAACAAAAGAAAACAAAACTTACTTTGTTTTCTAACGTTTATTTATCTTATAATTATTTTGTGAAACAAAGTATATAGTAAATCAGTACTTACATAAATCTTCTAACCATAAATTTTTTATATAAAAATGAAAAATGAAAAAAATGCTAATCAAATTTTACTTTGCATTTATAACGTTTATTTATCTTAATTATTTTGTAAAACAGATGATATAGTAAATCAGTATTTATGGTTATTATATCCAATTTAAGGATAAATTCATTACAACGTTTCATAAAATTAGAATATATATATATATATATATATATATATATATATATATATATATATATATATAAAAGGTTGTAATAATCGGATTGCTTCATCGTATAAATAAAAAGGTTCTGTAAGTGTCAATTAAAACTTAAGATGATAGCGTCTCGGAACGGAAATAGGAGATGGAAGATGCGCACACTTGTGGGAGAAATTTTTGAAGCTAACTTCTCATATTTTAAGTGGTGAACTCCAACGAGTCAAACCTTCTATACTCACGAAAACAGGGTTAAAGTTGTTTTTTTTTCACATATATATAATTAGGTTAGAAATTGCCGAAATTGTAAATTTGTTTGGTTAAGTTTGTATAATTTAAATATGTGAGAAGTTTTTCATGGTATTAATCTACTTATATATTTAAATATGCAATTTAAATAATAGAAAATGATAATTTCATCAATATCTATTTCAGTATATTTTGATAAAAAAATAAAGAGCTAAGACAATACAAAAAAAAGTTTACACAATACCAATTTAAATTATGGAAAATCCTCAACCATGGCAAACAAACAAGAAGTCAATTTCTGTTAATCTTTTTTGTTTGCTCTGGTCTAAAGATTCTACCAAATGATTCTTTTGAGGCTATTTTTTCAGGGGACATTTATTAGAAATCAGGCAATAAATTGTTAGATCCACATATTTGAGTAATTATTTTTGTAAAATCAGAGTGTTTTTCAGATTTTTCAGCATGCTGAATCCATTTCTACATTCAAAAATAAATTTAAAACAACAAAAAATAATGATTCAATAAAAATTATATGACCGGATGAAAAAAACCATTTATAAAACTTTTAAACACTTCCTTTTTGTTTTCGAAACTACCTGGTCAACATTATGATTACAGGAGACATAATAATGACCTCTAACGTACTCAACAACTGATAAGAATCTAGATCACCTTTTTCATGAGATACATCTGAATTCAATGTGAAATGAGAAGACACGTACCTATCAAGAAGACAATAACTTTCCTTCACTGATGGTGTAAACAAAGCAGACATAATAACTTTCCTTCATCAATGGTCTAAATAAAACTTTAACTCTAAGGTATGTGCTACTTTTATGTATATTAATTTTTATATGTGTCAATTCTTAAAAAGATTACAAGTTCCAATTATATATATATATATATATATATATATAATTTTCTCAAACTATAATAATTAAATTATTCATTAACAGTAATAAAATTTAATTTAACTTTAAAATTGACATCCATCCACATTCTATCTTTTCTTTCAACTAAACTCTGATGCGAACTCGGAGAGAAAACTCTTTCAGCTAAACTGTGATGGGAACTTGGAGAGGAAGCTCAGACAAAAAGGAAAAATGAGAGACAAAGCAGGAAAGCCAAATGATTTTGTGTCCAAAATATCGGGCTAAGCGCCAATAAGTTTGCATAAATAATGACCTTACAGAAAAACCAAGGAGATCGCTTATTACTCTACAACACATGGAAGATTGCTTCTCCTCTATTTATTGATGCCAACCTTCCAACATATATTATTTACCTTATTTTATCTATATTACAAGATTAGGGATTGACATAGACGATGGGATAACAAACGTATGGAAAATCTAGTGCGGGGTGCCCAAACGGCGTTGCAAACCGACATCGTTAAACAACACATCAAATCCATCTGGTAATTAAGAAATTGATCAGGAAGGAACACCATGAAAAAGAGCTCACCAGAGGTACATAAAATCGGTTGTTATACGTTATTAAAAAGCAAATACAACACAAAATCTATAGAGAAATACATATATCCCCCGTTCTCATTAATATGAGATATTCAAGACCCTGCAAGGATCTGTGTAAACAATTTTGCGAACATACTCGGTGAAGTCAGCTGCGGAAGATGGCCATCTGTGTCAAGTATGTGCACTGAATTCTTCTCTCCTCCAAGGTTGCGTTGCATGTAATATGGCACGCTCAATGGAACCGCTATGTCCTTCCTTGTCTGGATGATGCTACACGGGGTCTTCACATCGCATAAAATGTTTCTCACATCACTCTGGAAAATGGCTTTGGCAACCACGAGTGCGATTTCAGGCTTCATATTCATCATTTTTTTACTGAATTCCTTTACCAGAGATGGCTCATCCACGCCAATTAAGAGAGGAACGAAGCCTGAAACCCATGCTGAATAGTTGGATTTTATTGCACTGAAAATTCCATCGATGTCTCCACGTTCGAATCCTCCCTCATACGATTCATCGTTCAAATACCTGAATAAACAGCAACAACAACAAATGTGTGCATAAGGAAGAGAAGGGAAATATTTATAGGGATTAAAGCTTAATTGATTGTACTTATGCTTTGTTACCTTGGGGAAGCACATAGTAATATTAATCTTTCAAACAATCCTGGTCTTTTGATGGAGGCAAGACAACCCACCATAGCAGAAACTGAATGACCTACGTACACGCACTTGTCAGCTTTAAGCTCATCTAAAATGGCGAGAAGATCGTCTGCATAAGCAGAGAGTGAATCTGTATACCGATCGAAGTCGAAATGCTTCGGATCGACACTGCCAGAGAAGACCATATCGAATACGATGACCTTAAAATCAGGCAGCAGGTATGGCAGAATATGTTTCCACATCGACTGGTCGCCCCCAAAGCCGTGTGAGAGAACTAATATCCGCTCGCCAGAGCCGTTAACTGTCACGTTCAGAGCGTCTATCAGATTATGGGATTCTAACTTCACCATTTTTGGAGGCCAGGAGTTCAGCCCCTTCTAATCTTGGTGGCTAGGCAGATAACTCTAATCGATTAGTGTGTAGAGGTCTGGGATTCTGGCAGAAATCTAATTCATAGACTATCCCCGCAAACAACACACAACATATCAAGAAATTCTTTTCTGATTCAGCAGCTCTGGCAACTGCAAATTAGGGCTATACAGAACATCCACCTATCTATCTGCGCACAGACATTTAAATAGTAAAGTTGATATTACAGAGAGTGTATAGGTATTAATAAACGATCGGCTGAGGCTTAGATTTCTTGCTGGAGTGGGTGGGTGTATTCAAATCAGGTGGGTCTCATGTCTTAGATATTTTCGTTGACACGAGCAACAAGCATGGGGGATGTTTAATTAGGTAGCTAAGCTACGTAGGGGCACTTTACGCATACAGATTTATGACGATTGTTGTCGGTGAGTTCAATCATTAAATGCATAAAGGCGTTTTTCAAGAGAGCCAGGGTGAGAATCTGAGTGACATTCATGTGCAGATTTTTGTTATTGAATAATAATTAAAGAAATATACACATTACAATTGTTTCATTATAAATTGTTTACGCTTATGTGTATATATAGAGCCGTTAAGAGTTCGTGTTCTTCTTGGGAGTAAGGATTCAAAGGCATTTGATAGGAGCAAAAGTTTGTTTTCTTCGGAATCTTTATCTTCGGAGTAGATTGGTAATGAGTGAATGTGCATTAGCTGATAATAATTATTATTGTTGTGTATTATTGGTTGAGGGAGTGGGTTAATTCAGAAGCAATCTTTTTTTACTAGTTATTTTTCTAGTCAGTTATTTTGGGTGGTTAGTTTTTAAATTTTTGGTCAATCCAGAATTTTGATCGATTTTCTGAGTATATGGGTTAACTTACCCTTAAAAATTTGGTCTGATTCAAGTCCATTTTTTAGTTACTTTTCCAGCCTGTTTCTCCGCTGTTAGCTTTTAAATTTCCAGTCAGTCCAGAACTTTGATCGATTGCCTGAGCATTTGGGTTAAGCTACCCTTGAAAATTTGGTCCGATTCAAGCCCATTTTTTAGTTACTTTTCCAGCTGGTTTTTCCAACGGCTTGCTTTTAAATTTCCAATCAATAATCCAGAACTTTGATCGGTTTTTTGAGCATTTGAGTTAACCTACCCCTGAAAATTTGATCGGATTCAAACCCATTTTTTTGACTGAAAAGAAAAACTCTAGAAAGAAGATTGCTCTCTAGTTAGCCTACTCCCTACTCCCTGATTAACTACTCTTTAATTGAATTATAATAAATTTTGACTTTGTTTTATATATTGATATTTAATGCATTTTTCTATGTAAAAATCAGAACCGTATATTCATATAAATCTCAAGAACATGATTAGAACAGTCAGTTAAACATGAGAACTTTTACAGAATTGTGAAATTGAGAAACCTAATCGAGAGACGCAAATAGTTTTTTTGGAATGGCATGGTTTAATGTTATAAACTTTTGACAAACGTTTGTGGCTATAATTTGGGTTTTACCTAGAGTGGATGATTGATGGGTCCATCGTTGTCCTTTTAATTAATTTTTTCACAAGATGAGAGGGGTGGGACATGAACGTAGGCTGCTTTTGGAATTAAAATTTGTAGACGACTTTGCACTATCGTTTGGTTGATTGAAATAAAGGATAAGGCGGAGCGTATAACCACAAACAAGACTATCAATCATGACAATTGACTTTAGTTGCTTTCAATTTCTATTTTTTCTTCTAGATACATATAACGATGCGTGTTTAACTTTCCACATAATAAAGAGATGACATTGATTGCTAAAGTAACTCGTAGGGCTTGTATTGTATCCCTCTCATCCTTCCCACTTGAGTTGGAAAAGGATGTCTTCGTCTTATACATGGTTTTCACATGGGTGTTGTTTCCGAACTTTGAATTTTGGAATTGAAGGTTATTATGATAATCGTTTGTTTGGGATACGGCAATTATTGAATAGTAGGGTATACACAAATCATGATATTTGCCCCACTTGGAACTTTTGGAATTGAAAGTTGTTGTCAGCTTTTAAGTGTTCTTTTGTGGAAGGAATTGAATGAAGTGGGATATAAATCATGTTAATTGATTTGGATTCGTCCAATTTCCACCCTTTTGGTGTTTGGTCATGTTATTTACTACATGATTTGGATTAGTCCAATTTCTACCCTTTTGGTGTTTGGTCATGTTATTTACTAATTGATTTGGATTTGTTCAATTTTCATACTTTTGGTGTTTGGTTATGTTATGTAGTGGGTTATTTGTCACATCTTTATATATTAATGTTTTGAATTTTTTTCTCTTTTCATAGTTAATTTTAGTTTTTAGGTGTTGCATTATCATTTTTTTGGGTTAAATAATTTATGATCCATGTAATTTCTGGATGTAAATTATGTAACGAGTTTTGAAATGTTTAATGTTCAAGTGGACACTCCACCAATCATCAATGACACTTTACCCATCATCATGTTGTTTCAATAATACTTAATGATAGGTTGAGTGTCCATTGGAAACATGAGACCTTTCAAAACTCCTTACATAACTTACCCAAAAATAATTAATTTTAGTACTGCCCACTCGTGAATAAAAAGATATGAATTCGAATGGTGGCTATGAATTTCACTTGAGTAGATGCTTATTGCTTTGTAAGGAAAGATTAATTATTAACATGAATATTTTTTGGGTAAACTAGCTTAATTTCATTCTACCTTCTAATTTGTTCATTATCGAAAAGAATTAAAAATTAAATATAGACTCACTTATAAATTTATTTTTAAAGTGAGTCAAAATGGATTTATTATATAAACTTTTTTGATTAAAAAGCTGTAATTTGTTTTACTAATTTTAAAAGGAAAATAATATATATAGTGCTATATTAAAAAATGTATTAACCAATTGTCACAAGGGTTTTGATAGTTCAAACTATGATTCAGGATTTATTCAAAATCTTGTCCACAACATTTTGACCTTAATTTAGGGCCATACTTAGTCCTTCATAGGTTTAGAAACTTCGTGACCACATTAAGATTGATAATTTTAAAAACTTCTTGCATCACATAAAGCCCAACACCAAATATCATCAAAAATAAATTTGTTAATTATTTTCTCCTTTGTCATCTAGTGTTCCTCAACCTTGAATTAGGTGGATAGAGAGGAAGCTTGAGTGATGCTATCTAATGTAGACAACTAATCTCACTTACCTACTCGCTAGACTCATGTCTTGATGATGAAGAACGTACATGAATTAGAGAGATTTGTTAAAAGCACTAAATTGATCAACATAGAGACAACCTAAATTCAATGGGCTAAACATGGATATTTGTTCTGAAGTTTTAGAAACATTTAATCATACTTTGCGTTAGAAACTTAGAATTTTCCATTAATTGAGAGAGTTCACCCATGAAATTTACCATTGGAGAATCAATCCTAGGTCGAATCATGTCTACTTTCTTGGCTAGAGGATCCTTAGAGACTTTTACATCTATAGTTTCATTTGTATTCCCTTCCTCTCTTTTTGGTGATGGAAGAGGATTTCATCCACGTTTGGAGAGACCCTGTTGCTTGTAACTATAGCTTGTGACCTATAGAATCACCTTCTTCAGCTACTCTCCCTCTAACTAAACAATGGAATCTTTTTTTCTCCATTTCCTCTTCATAACCCCTCAACGTAATTTCCATAGCATGTGCCCATGATTGAAACACTAATGAGAATATAGTGGAACATTTCATAAACTATTATTTGAACCCTCTCTCTACCACCTTCTATGAAAATCCATTTTGGAAATCCTTCATTCATGATCATTTGCACTCGCTTCTTTGGAAGGTGTTCTTGTTCTAGGGTTTTAGGAGTACAATTTTGAAAAATACCCATCTTATCCATTGAATTGATTAAAATATTATTAGTATAGTAATGAAGTTGCATAAACATTTTTTGGACCTAGATGTAGATCTTATCTCGCATTGCTAAGATTAAGCTTTAAGAACTATACCATGGTTTGAGCACCAAACATAGGTTTTTGATCGAACTAGGGGCTACTTTAAAGATTGCATCCTTATCTTCAACATTCTCAAATAGGAAGTTGTAAACCCCTCATTGGAGAGGGGGGATCCCTATCTTACCCTTTGTAGCCTTTTCCCACAAATAATTGATCCAAGAAACTAGGATGAATATGTGGGGTTTTGGACTGCTAAAATACCCAACCAAGGCCTTTTGGGACAACTCCTTTGCTCCATCTAGAATTCAATTTATTGGAAGAGATAATTAGAGTTATATAGTTGATGAAAAAAAAAATCATTTCATTTTATTGTTTTACAAGAAACCCTAATGTTCCTCCACTTGTATGTTTTTGGAATACACAAAAATGAGATCAACATTATATGTATTTTATTAATATGATACCCTTATAAATAAATTACCTTTGAACTTTGGATTGATCTTCAAAGAGGTATTTTTGGAATCTTGATGACAGTTCCTATTCACTCGTCTTTACATATTCCTTATAAACTGAATAAGCATAACACTAATGGATTAGGTTTCCAACATTCCCCTCCTTAATCTAAAGGGGTGCATTTGAGTCCAGGTAGAGAGTTGAAATGTGGAAGTTGACAACTGCCAGTGGTTAAATGTTCTCTATGAATCTAGTGATTTTGGGATGAGCACAAGCCAAACGGCTATCATAAGTTGATGTATTATACTAAATGGTGGGTTTTAAGGAAGACCATAAACTATAGAACTTGGCTCTAATGCTCAATGGTCCCTGAAAATTTTCCTAATTTAGCTAGAAGTTGATGTCTTCTCCTAATTGGAAGTTCTCTCAAATGGTGGTTTAAAGATCATCACAAACTGTTGTCTAACAAATTTTGTAAGTCTTCTACTAAATAGTGGTTTAAGGAGGACCGCAAACCAAATGATTTTGATGGAATATGGCTTTGACTCTGGCTCATAGAACTTCGAAACTTGAAGCCTAACTATCAATCACTTATATTATCCTCTCTTTTCAAGTACAAGGTGAGGAGAAAGATGTGTTAATATAAAAGAATGAATTCTTATGATTTGTAAATTGTCATGTATATTCCACTAGAATTTTTTTTAGAATAGATCTAATAAAATACTGAAATATTTACTGTGAAGGTTAATTTCCTTTAGATCTCAAATTCTTTAATAATTGGTTTTCTTCTTAAAATGTATGAAATAGATGAAATGTGAAAAATTGGAACATAAATAAATACTCACACACCATCCACAAATAAACACAAGATATAACTAGGGAAACCCAATGCGGGATAACCCAACTAGAAGGTGAGGTCTCTCTCTCTCTCTCTCTCTCTCTCTCTCTCTCTCTCTCTCTCTCTCTCTCTCTTATTCAAATGAAAGTACAAAGAAAGAGGCACTCTCGGAAGAGTTTCCTAGGACACCGTGCTCTGTATGGATGCTACAAAATATATCATACTCTATTATTCTCTCAGAATAGCACTCCTAGGTGTTATTCTCAACTTTGGAACAAATACAATGTTAAAGAATGGAACCCTTCTACTCTTAGTGGCCTAATAATTAACACTGATCGATAGCCATCTAGGGTAGGGTTCTTACTACCTCAACCCTCAATTGTGATAATGTTTTGAACCTTCTAGAATATTCTTTAAATTACATACTTGTCTAGCCACATGCGCGTGAGTAATGGGGGCTTATATGGCATCCACTTTTGTCATGGTGGTCAACATGATAGGCCAACTTGCTGGAGGCATGACTTTTTCATATGATCTTTGATTTTTGCATCACTGGAAACACTTCAATGTGTATAATAACATCAAGGGTTCCAAGCTATATCTAGGAAAGTTTTGACCCCAAAAAATGTTGTTTGATGACTCAAAATGGCTCTCGAAAGTTTTAAACCGCAATTTTCCAAATTGGGCCCTGCCATTAAAATGACCCTGCAAGCTTATTCCTACAATGTTTTTCCACTCTAAAAGATTCTAGATATATGAAACATAATATGATGATCCAATGCAGATCATACCTCCTCATTTAGCAAGGCTTTTGGTCCCCGAAAGGTTTATTGAATGAGTTGAAGAAATGTTTCCTCTAACTTTTCCTTAGAGTACCACTTTGCTTTTTATCGAAGTTGTCCTTTCAACCCAATTTGCCAAAGGTCATGCTACCCTTGTCTTGTACTTCCAGATTGCTTCTACAAAACTATGTTCTCTGCCAACATTTCCTTAGCATATGGTGCTAAGTACTCTATGGAAGATAGGACTTCCTCATCCCCCCGATCCAACGTGGACGGCTAATAGAGTTTGAGACTCTCCATATTTAGTATTGAGTAAATGTGCATGTATGGGGTAGACTGAGTGTATAGGTTTTATCTCCCACCTTGTCCAATATATTGAAAGGTCCATACCACAAATCCTCTTTTTTCATACTAGGACCATGTATTCTTTCCTTGTTCAAATGTAACCAAACTTTGTCTCCCACTTTTAATGACTTATTGGTTGTGTGTCAATCAAGCTTGTCCTTGTATTTTTCCTGTGACTTCTTCAATGTCTGTTGTACCTGAAAATGGATTTTCTTTATCCTCTAAACAATTTTTTCTACTCTCAATGCATCTCTTTTGAGGACCTCCCTCACTCCTCCTTGTTGTACCTATACAACATCCAAGGGTGAAGGTGGAAATTATCCAAAGAAAGTTTCAAAAGGTGACTTACCAGTAGAATTATGGATTTCTATATTATAAGAGTGTTGTATGTAGATCAAACTTTCATCCCAGTTATTCAAATGCTTCTAATTGTAATCCATCAAAAGACACCCCAAAGTCATGTTGACTTCTTATGTCTACCCATTTGCCTGTGGATGGAATGTTGTATATTTCTTCAACTTAGAGTACATATTCTCCCACAATATAGTCCAAAATGTACTGGAAATATAGGATCCTTGTCTAATATGATGCTCCTTGGTATCCCAAAGTACACTGAGACCTGTTCAAAGAAAATGTTTGATGTTTATTTTCCTTTGGTTGTCTTTTTACAAGGAATGATATTTAACATCTTGCTAAAATTGTCAGCTGCCAAAAATATATAGTAATGCCCCTTCCTGTTTGTTAGTAAGCCTCATGCAAAATCCATTGAAATTATTTCTCAGGGTCAAGTGAGTACAGGTAAGGGATGGTATAAACCTTGCTTCTTGTTATCGAGTGTGTTGGTACAACAAAGTATACATCCTCTAATATATCGTGCTACATATTCTTACAATCTAGACCAGTACACATACTTTGTAAGTTGGCATTTGTATTCCCAACACCAAAATTTCCAGCAACCTTGGAGGTGTGAGCCTCTCTAATAAGAAACAATTTATCATCTCTAGGGACACGAAGCTTGTCCATCTTGTAGAGTAGCTCATTTATGGAAATCATATTCATCCTTGTCATCACCTTATTCTATATGAATTTGTCACTGTAGCTATTGAAACACCTCCTTGAAGTCCTCATCTTCTGTGTATGCCTCTTTGTATGAATCATGGTTACAAGGCTCCATGTGAATCAAAGTTCCAGAAGTTGTAATCTTGGATGTGGGTGGCCTTGAAAGAATGTCTACCCACCTGTTTGTGTTTCCATTCTTATACTTGACGAATAAATGGAATTGTTATAAAAACCCCATTCACTTTTAATGTTTGGTTCGTTTTAGATGAATTTGGGCCTACAAATATTGTAGTGGTGAATGATTTGTGTGGATGATGGTATACTTTCACATTAGATAGTTCTTCCACTTCTCGATATCTTGAAATAGGACATAAAGTTCATTATCATAGGCAAGGTAATTAATGACTTCCCCATGAAATATTTCAAAACGATAGCATACATTCCTTCCTCCTTGCTTCAAAATCACTCCCATGGCATACCCACTTGCATTTGTATCCATTTTGAAAGGATTTTTCAATTTTGGTAATGTAATAACTCATGCTTGATTGATATTTCATTTTAGCCCATCAAAATCCTTATACCTATTATTACCCCACTAGAAACTCTTACCACTCACTTTTATGGTGTGGAGTGGTGTAGATACCATGAAAATGAGTCTATGAACTTACACAAGTACTGGGTTTCCCCAAAAATGATCCTAACTTTAGTGACATTTGTAGGGAGTAACCATTCCATGATGGCCTCTATATTTGCAAGATCTATCTTAATATCCCCTCCAGTGTTCACATACCCGAAATACACCAAAGGATGCTGAGAAAAAACACATTTCTTGAGGTTAGCTAGAAGTTGGTGCTTGTTTAGAGTCTCTAACAACTGCATGAGATGCAGAAGTTGATCCATAAAGGTTGCACTATAAACTATTATATTATCTAAATAGACTATAACAAATAAATCTATATATGGGAATAATACATCATTCATAAATGTCATAAATTTAGTTGGCACATTACATAAACCAAATGGCATGAACAACCATTGATACAAAATTTTCCTTGTCTTGAAGGCATTCTTCCAAGTGTATCCTTGCTTGACACATACTTGGTGATATCTCGATTTGAGATCTAAATTGGTGAAATTTTTTGCATGCCACAATTGATCTAATGGGTCATTTATGTTGGGAAGAGGGTACCTATTTTTTAGTGTAATATTGTTCAATTCTTTATAGTCGATACACATTCACCAGGTCCCATCCTTATTTGGTTCAATTATGATAGGTGACCCACAAGGTGAGGTTCTTGGTTGAATCACAACCTCCTTCCACAGTTGTTGCAACAACTTCTTCACTTCTTTTTCTTCCATAATGAATGTACAACCCAATATTCAACAATGGGGAGTTTGGCAATAATTGTATTTCATGCTCTACTTCCCTCTCAGGTGGTATCCTTTTAGGCTCTTGAAACACTTCTATGTATTCCTATAGTGAATCCCCCAGCTGATGTTTCTACTCTTTAGTACAACCCTCCAAGAATTCCTTTACTCTTATCGACTCATCCTTAGTTTGATTTTCTCTTAAGAGAAGTAAAATTCACATTTCTTACTATAACTAATAAACTTCTTTACTTGGTTGGCATTTACCAGTGAGATCTTTGACTTTCCTTTATGGACAT
>JASDQU011100277.1:7604-22943 GCA_032191745.1 Picea mariana | reverse complement strand
ACATTGATGATGTAGGACTTTCCATCCTTTATTATTCAATACTTTTTGGTTCTCTGCATGAAGATTTCATCCCTCATATACATGTAGGGGCTTCCAAAACCTACTACACATACATCAAAGGGTACTATACCCAATTCGACTTCATTAATAAAATCAACAATCACAAAAATTTTAATATTACACTATTTCATTACCTTGATATATGCATATTTGTTTACCCATATGAATGGATATGGGATAGGATGATTGTGAACCTCCAATCCAAGCTTGTTGACTAGATCCATTGCTATGAGATTATCCTATGAACCAAAATAGAACCAAGCATATATATTTGTCTTATTGACCTAGATATTGATGTGAAAGAGTTTGGTCATATGCTTCTCTTACTGTTGATGAAGGATACTAAAAATCACCTCCTTATACATTGATGTGAAAAAAATATTCTCATCTACATCAAATATTATTTCAACATGATTGCTTGAATATGTGGCTAGAAGATTAATTTTCTTTCATCCTTCTTGTGGTTCTTCAAGTTCAACTCTTGATGTAGTTTCCAAGAATTTTCCTCCGTCTTCCCATCAATATTGAAATGGTTACAATGGTTTCTAGGATCCTTGCACTGATGTGAAATGGATATAATATTCTTATCCTTTCCCCATTTCCACTTCTTCTTCCCCTCCTTAGAATCTTCCTGGTGTTGTTTATTCTTGGAACTGCTTGGATGACCTTTCTTGTGGCATATATTTTGCAGATATTGAACCTATACACATGCCTTTTCCTCTATCTGTGTCTTGAAAAGTATCACTTCCTTTCGTAGATGGCTATGTAGATCCCCTAGATGCTCGAGGAGTACAACTGGGATATTCAGAGAGATAGCTAACATGATGGCTATATTTCTAAACTAAGTTCTTTACTCCTGCACACTTTTCCCTTGCATCTATCTGAAATAGTGCCATCGGATCCATTCGTCATCTACATACATGAAATAATAGAATTGGGACTTGATGATGGTTTTAAGTCTTCCCACCTAGTTACTAACATATCAACCTCTAGCCTAAGTGTTTCTATATGGATTCCCCACTAGGTTAAAACATGTCTGTTTAACTTCAATCTCGAAAATGATATCTTTTGTTCTTCATCTATATGGTGAATGACAAAATAAAATTCTAGTTGTTGCAACCAATGATTATGTTTTAATGCATAAATATCACTTTGGTATGGATTTATGTCCACTTTTTCTTCCATATTGAATAAACATTATGAAGGGTTTATGGTACTCGAACTTGGATAATATTTCTTGGGTTCTTTCCACGACTCATTTTTCAAGCGTTCATTATCCCCTGGTTTCCCATATGATCCAATCTCTGAGTTTGAGTCTCCAACTTCTCTTAACGGTATAATATTGATTGGTAGAGCTTCCATAAGGAGGGACATATTGTGAGATATGTCAACAAATTTCTCTTCCAACCTAGCAAATCTCTCATTTGCTAGATCTCAAGGGTTGTTATGAATAGACTCATCGACCATGCATATGGTTTTGTGACTTTTTTATTAAAGTGGTTCCTATATCCCTATAAATTTTCACAAATACCCAAATAAAACCTTTCTATGATACTAATATGATCTGTAAATTTCCCTGTATATTCCACTATAGAGTTCATCACAACAAATCTGATAAAATACAAATACATTTACTCTGAAGGTTAATTCCATTTTGATATTAGATTCTTTAATTATTGGTTTTTTTCTTAAAATGTACGAAATAGCTAAAATGTGAAAAATAGAGAACATAAATAAAGACTCACACACCATCTAGAAATAAACACAAGATATAACCTCAGAAACCCAATATGGGAGATAACCTAGCAAGAAGGTGAGGCTTCTCTACTCTCTTTTCTTCAAAATGCAAGTACAAAGAAAGACGCACTCTCAGTGGAGCTGCTTTTGACATTGTGGCCTCTATGGATACTACAAAATCGCTCATCTATTATGTTATCAAAATACCACTCGTAGGTGCTCTACTCAACTATGGAACAAATACAATGCTAAAGAATGAAACCCCTTCTCCTCCTAGCAGCCTAGTATTTAACATCGCTCGATATCGATATAGGGTAAGGTTTTGTTATGACCTAAGAGGGACATATATGGGGTTAAATGTATATGGTATGACCCCAATGAGAAGAATATATGGGGATAAATGTAAATGTAATGTTTAATTGTTTATGTAATAGGGTAAACCTAATAGTAAAGGGACCTCATGTGTAGTTTGTGAATAGGTATATATAGAGATCATGTATTCATTACTAAGGAGATGTGAATTGTGGTGTATGAATGTATTTGGTTATTTGGAGGAGGTTATCCTATTATTTAATGAATTA
This sequence comes from Picea mariana, assembly GCA_032191745.1. Classification (NCBI taxonomy): domain Eukaryota; kingdom Viridiplantae; phylum Streptophyta; class Pinopsida; order Pinales; family Pinaceae; genus Picea; species Picea mariana. The sequence goes on along the minus strand of JASDQU011100277.1, from coordinate 20,565 downwards.
TTATATGAATCATCTATGTTATCTATATTTGAGTTATTTTCCATGCTCACATTTCTATATTGGTGTGTAGTTCTGGTTTATTGTGATATTTTGTGTATTTGGATCATTACATTGTGTATCAGAGCATTGATCCTAGGGTTTTGCTTCTTCAAATGATTCATCTTCTAATTTTCACTATAATGGGTAAAATCATGAAGATGGGTAACATTTTTGCTTGTTTTATGACCAAAAAAACTATATTTTCATAAGTTCTTCAATTTTCGGCATACAAAAGTATTTTTTTTATTTAGAATTTCACTTTACAGTAAAAACAAAACTTGTGAATAATTTTGTGATCTTTCCAATGACTATTTTTCAATTTTTTTTTATCAAGATTTCATATGTCAATTTGACAATTGTTTAACAGTATGTTCCTTAAACATGAAAGGAATGATAATGAGTTATTGTTTTCCACAATAATGTATCTATTATTAAACTTATGTTTTTAAGAAATGAAATATACTGAAACAATCTACAGATTATGACTATAATTTTGAATCTAACGAATGAATATTATAATTTCTGGAATTTTTTGAGGTTGACCAAGATGAAAACGTTGCAGATTTTAAACACATGTTTTTGTACACCTTGTATCTATCTTGATTTTTACTTAAAAGTAAAATCTAAAAATACACTTTTGAAGACAACAGTTTAAGGATTATGAATATAAATTTTCCATAATTTTCCACGTTGTATTTTTAGAGATATGAATTTTTCATTTCACCGAATCATAATCTTACCTAAAAATATTATGCAATAATTTTTTTATAAAATTAAATAAAATTAGATAAAAACAATGAAAATGAAGACACGTTATACCCAATGAAAGTAGATTCAATTTTAAAAATGTTGGTATCAAGTTTGAAACTAAATTTTAAGTATTTGTAGGAGTCCTCTACCTCTAAACATGAAGTAAGATGGAGAGAATTTGCAGTTTCCTACAAACAATCCCATTTTTCAGGTTTTCGGCCGAAACCTAGTTTTTAACGGAATCCGTTAAAAATAAACATTTCGGCTGAAATATGCTTACCACAGGAAAATAATTCATCCAAAAAAAATTGTACATGAATTTCAAGGGTGTCGTTAAATTTGACGTGTAAATTTTCAGCCGAAAAAATTCCTAGCAACATTTTTTCGGCCGAAAAATTGCCGCTAGAGATTTTGGAGACCCGATTGTCACGAAAGTGTTACCCAGATTCATGATTTTACTCTAATGTTTTTTATGATATGTTTCTGACAACGAAACTTGAATGTTATCTACAAGAGATATCGACGTATCTATTCTACAAATTTTAACTTCTAGGTCATTAGACTTTCATATATATGCCCTATGAAAGATAGGGTTTTTGACTAGTCCTATAACTTCTATGAAACATGTGTTCCGGGTAAAACAATAATACATTCTTCAGTGAGGATCCAAATCCAATGACACCATTTTCATTTGAAAAAGGAAAGTCCATAGTATTTTTAGTTCAATTTTTAGAATCAGGGTTTCAAAGGTATGTTCACTTAAAACTATTATAACTTTTGATTGGGATGTCTGATTGAGCTAATTCAAAATCCATTGGAATACTCTATTATATGAGTGATATATTTATATCATAATTTCATCCAAATTATTCGAATACTTTTGATTGTAACCCCTAAAAATTTACACCAAAGTCTCGTTGACTACTTATGTTTTTCCATTTCTCTATGGATGGAGTTGTATATCTCTTCAACTTTGTGTCCATATTCTCCCACAAAGTAGTCCAAAATGCACTGATAAATATGATATCCATGTCTAATATGATGCTCCTTGGTATCCGAAAGTGAACCCATACCTATTCAAAGAACATGTTTGCTTCTTCTTGTCGTTTGATGGTCTTTCTACAAGCCATGAGAATGCACATCTTGGTGAACATGTGAACTACCAAAAATAGATAATCATGTCATTTCTTTGATATTGGTAAACCTCCCAAAAAATACATGGAAATTAATTCCCAAGGTCGAGTATGTAGAGATAAGGAATGGTATAGATCTTGATTCATGTTACAAGGCTTGTTGATACAACAAAATATACATCATCTAATATATTTTCCTATGTATTCTTGCATTCTTGGATAGTACACATAACTCTATAAGTTGGCAACTGTCTTCGCAACACAAAAATGTCCTACAACTTTGGAGGTGTGATCCTCTCTGATAAGTTGTTGTCGTTCACCTTTAGGGACATGGAGTTTGTCGAGCTTGTAGAGTAACCCATTATAGAAATGATAGTCAACCTTTTTTTCACCTTATTCTACATGGATTTGGATATGTAGCTTTTGAAACACCTTGTAACGAACCCCAAATTTTACTAAAAAAAAAAAAAATTGATCAGGAAACTAAAGTCTATAATTCAACAAAACTATTTGTGACACAAGAAAATATTCCTTATATATCTTAGTCATTGTTTGTGTACACAAGAGTTTTTACTTTGTTGGAATATCCATTATAAAATTCTGTAGGAGGTTTAATGTCCAACAAAATATTACTATTATTATCCGTTTAAATTAAATCATAGTGTTTTCATTAGATTAAATTATAATCTAATTTACCATGCTACTATACTTAAAGTCATACATTTAAATGTATTGTTAAAAATTAGTAACTATGACTATCGAAGTCCATAGTATAAATACTAGGGTTACATCATATCGTTGCTATCCATATTATTTGAATGTCATAAACTATGTTACAAGTCATGTAATAAATTTATAGCCATAAAGTTATAACCCTAGTGGACTAGGAGACATAACTTTCATAGTCTAAAATCCATGTGCTAGGAATAAATAACATATCCATACCATAACACCTTTCCATATTATAACGATCTATGTTTGAAATACTTTTCCATAGTATAAAGATCTATGTTGTAATATAGCACATGATATACACACTACACATAAGGTTATAAACCAACACACATGTCAACACTATCCACCCGATCCTATTACACATATATAACACATCATTTAAGTGGATTGTAATCATATTGAGGTGGATTCCAGTGTTACAACATAATTTCATCTGGAGTCGTATGTGTTCATTGATTTGGTACCTAAGTCTGTAATTTTTCCCTGTCCCTCTCCTTTTCGTAGGCCAGATCTAAAGTTTTTCCCCTTTCGTCTTGTAAATCTTTTTTTGTTTTCCCTTGTTCATTTGTGTGCCCTAGTTTCCCTTAATTTCCTACCCAAAAAGAGCCTCGTCCCGAAGCCCCTTTGTTTTCCCCAAAGGAGAACACTCATCTCCTTTTGTTGCAGTAACTGGTCTCTCAGTTTCCTCAGCCGGCAACTAAATTGTCTAGGTCCTTGTTCACGCAGGCCATGGCCTGGAGAAAAATCAACAACTTTATTAATAGTCCATTTTGGGCTGGAAGCGCAAGCAACAAGCAATTTTAATCTTTCAGTAGGGGAGATTCTAGGAGCAGTTCGAATTAGCAGCTCACGGGAATTCGAAAGGTCAAAGTCGCATGAAGTATAGCGCTAGAGTAGAAGGTACAAAGTCTGGAAGCTCGTAGTGAGCATGAGTCATTGATCTTGAAGGGGATATGTTGCATCCGATCCAAGTGTTCATGGAAATGAGCTTTAGGATTTTTGAAATGAGAAAATCACCCAAGTTCCGAAGTGTTAAAGGTTCTAAAGTCTCAAAGAACAGAACTCCCAAAGTGTCGAGGTTGCCGAAGTGGTCGAAGTCACGAAGTGTCGAAGCTACCGAAGTGGCTTAACTCTCGAAGTGCCGAAGTGGACAAACTCTTAAAGTTTCGAAGTGGCCAAAATCCCAAAGTGTCGAAGTGTCGAAGTAGTAGAAGTGACGAAGTGGCTGAGGTGCCTGAAGTGCCGAAGTGGCCAAAGGCCTGAAATGAATTTGATTCGTTGATCAACAATAACCATGTGTCATCAGATTCATAGCTCTGGGTAAAAGAACAGAAGGTAAGCAAGATTTGAGTTTTGACTTTCCCAGAGCCTAGAGACCCATAGTGGATCTCGGTCATCCAAATCCAGGAGCCACATGTCGGCATATCCCTAGCTCCGACGAATTTTCTTGGGAAAATAAAGTTTCACTATTGAGAAGTCTGAAGCCCGGAGCCACGAAGGGATCTCAGCCGTTGATCTCAGGAGGGCCACACATCATCATATCTATGACTCCAGGTAAAAGCAGTTGAAGGTAAAGGAAGTTTGAGATTTCATTTTCCTCGATTCTGGAGACCCGAAGTAATTCTCGGCCATTTGATTCAAGAAGACACGTGTCATCAGATGGTCAACTCTGGGTAAAAGCACATAGAGGATCCAAAGGAAAAGGAGCTAGATCTCGAGCCCTAGAGCACCAAGTTCGTGGTAGCCGTCATCATAGACATGTGGCATCCGTCTAGCACTCATACATTGCACTCATTTCAAGAGTTTTAGACATGATTTCTGGTTATTTTCAAGTGACACATGCCACCTCTTTGTCCGTGACATATCAGCATGGTGATGTTAGGCCTCCACATCAGATCATCCTCCAAGAGTTGTTATTGTTCAGCACCAAAAGTAGTACCCCATTCCAAGGCACACTTTTGGTAGTTCCTAAAGTTGGTGGGAGATTAATCTTGGCAGTGGTGCTAAATCTAGTGGGTGCACTTAGATCGCAGGTTAGGACCAGACCTATGGCCACAGTCCATTGCGGGGGTGCAACATGCTCGGTTGATATTTTTCTTGAGCGGTACCGCAATGGAAACCATGGTATGGAGAAAATTCTACGTGGAAAAATGTGATGGATTGCAGGCCCAAAAGAGGTCTGAATCAAAACTGATTTTGATGGCCCCGCAATCTTGTGTTTATATGGCATCCTATCCGAGAGAAGTGTGTAGCCTCCCCCTGAACATTAGGTCTCATTCAATCCATGAGGAGGCAGTTAATGGAAATAGAGTTGTTGGTTGAAACCTTGGCTTACCCCATAAATGGAATTCATGGAGGGTCCAGCCGTCGGGATTGAACTGTCAGCTTGTGGTAACCGTGTGGATAGATTTCCTTACAAAAACTATGTCGATATGAGCTCATTTTTGACAGAGGGATTCACATTCAATCTGACAGAAGAAGTCATCAACGCAAAGCTTTGATTGTAGTGGCCAGGTCACACTCATGGTAGTGGCAAATTGTTCTGAGTATAAATAATTAGTTTTGATATTTTGTTAAGGTCATCAACTGGTGGAGTAGAGATCCCTATTTTGTAATATTTTGATGTCAGAATTGTTCTCTGGTTATGTACCAAATTTGATACTTTCATGTTAATAGAAGTTAGCTTCTTTTCATCTCTCTGTAAAACACTGTGCTAAAACACTCGGGCACAGAGGATCCAATCAAGGGTTGTTATGTTGTTGTAATGTAGGTTTGATTACAGTGGTATCGTGGCCAGTTTCAGTCAGCTCCCTTTTTACCCTTTTCCCTCTTACACTGAATATCTCGAGCATGGAGGATCCAATCGAGTTGTTGTAGCTGGATTGTGATGTAGGTTTGATCATTGTGTTGTTGTGACTATGTTGTTTGGACATATTTCAGTGTCTGAAGGTTGAGCTCAAGAGTGATCTTGAGTCTGAGTTTTTCTTCTCCAAGTTGCTTGAAATCATGATGCTAATATTAGTCTTGTTCACATTTCTCACTAAGTCTTGCCTCTGCTCACACTTAAACTCAATTCGCTAACTGAAGTTAATGTGGCCCTCACTTCCCTATGCATTTCTTGTCTAGTTCTGTGTTGAACACCATTCATATATTGAGTTTTGTCCATTGAACTCCACTCATATAAAACCAGCATCCACCAAAAACTATGATGGGTAATGGGATTATCCTCCCGCAATTTGAGTGTGACTCTCAGTGCTAACATTCTTGGTGTCATTGCCGAGGAACGAATTGAATATATTTTCCTAGGATAGAACAACAAAGATGTTTTGATTCTAAAGGTGCATCAGATATCAATGCCATTGAAGATTGCAACTTGCACCTGGCAACTCCACTAGTTCAGTTGTGGCTCTGAAAAGAAGACACATGAGGTCTATTCCACAGCTGCCTCTAGAGACACCTGAAGCTGACCTAGGGAAAATTATCAAAAAATGGAAAACCCCTCAAGAGGGGGTTGCGATTGTTGTAGCAGGCAATTCTGGTGAGTTACATGATCCTTTTTTGAAAAATCCAGTAGTTGCATCTAATTCTCCTGTTATACCGTCTCTTGGAGTTTCAATAACTTTAAAGTTTGGGACTGTTCCTATTGATTTCTCCCCTCCTAGTCTCGGTTTGGAAAGAGAAAGATTTGACACCCCTATTTACTCTAAAGTTGTATAATGGTTTAGACCGAGGACCTCAGAAGATTTTCCCACTACGGGATTTACCACTCCTCCCCCTATTAGAGTTGTTGCATTAGAAGAAAGGGGAACCTATGTTCCCTCAAGCCCCATATATTTCTCTCCAAATCCTCAGTTGTTTCCCCTTTCTCCTAGAAACACAGTTCCAGTTTCCCCTGTTCAAACCCCATCTCCCCCTGGTTCTCCTCCAGTTCACATCCCAATGGTGGGTGTTAATCCTCCTAGGAATAGGATGGCTGAGATATTGGATGCTAGATACACCCCTATGGTTTTACCTCAGTCTATGAATTCTCTCCTAGCCACAGACTACCTTAAGTACATGCCCTAGTTCATAGGGGAGGGTGACGTGACTGTAGAAGAGCACCTTTCATCCTTTTATAGATTTGCAGAGATTGAAGCCATTGAAAATGAAGATGTGTGGATGAGAGTTTTTTTACAGAGCCTTGATGGTGATGTTGGGGATTGGTTTAAGGACTTTACTCCTAGATCTATTGATGGGATTGCTCCTCTGGATGATTCATTCTTGAGACATCAGGGGAATAAAACATATCTCCTTTATTACGTTACAGAATTTGGGGCACTTAAGAGAGAAGAGGGGGAAGTTGTTTTAGACTTGTCAAATGGATTTAATAAGATGTATAAAAATATTCCCACTAAAATTAAGCCAACAGAAACCTCTGCAAATATGACTTATGCTAATGCTTTTGACTCTGAGTTTTTCCTCCTGTTGAGAGAAAGAAGAGACACCTCCTTGGCTCATATGCAAGATGGAGCCCTTGAAGTAGAATCCAATATATTGGCAGTTGACAATCTTAGGAGTAAGGCTGATAGAGATAGAAGAAAGGGTATGTCTAAAGCCTCAACTTCTAGTTCCTCTTCTTATCCCCTTAAAATGCACGAAGTAACCAAGATACTCAAATCACTTTCTGCTAAAATGGAAAGGATGGAATTGGAAGGAAAGAAGATCTATAGGAATAATAGGGGTATTTTCAAAAGACCAAACAATTCTCCTTAGATCATCCAAAGAGACCAAAGAAATAGGGACAAAGATGATCAGATAATTCAATCTCCTCTCCAAAATAACCTTGTTACTGATGAAGAAGGAGAGGAAGAAGAGCTTGATCCTCAAATCCATTGTCTTTGAGACACCTCCTCATTTCCTCATTTAACCCAAGATGCATATGAGGAGTCTCTCATGGATAGTCAAATAAATGAGTTGAGTAAAGGGGAAAGGACCAGCAACAATCCAAATAGATATAACCTCAGGTCCAAGAAGAAATAATGAAAGCGTGAAATTCCTAATCAACCCGTTAGAACCAAAAAACTAGCTAAAAATATGGCAGATGGAATTTAAGAAAAGGAGGCAAACCCCCCGTTCAAAGGCCCCATCCTAGAAGTGAAGGAGGTTTTGAAGCCTCCCTCCTCTTTTATCTTTGATCATGAAATTCAAAATAGTAGGATCCTTGTGCCTCTTCCATAGTTTGTCCAGCATGAGGGTTTCAAAAAATTTGTTTCAAAAATGTTGCAGCTCGAACCTTCATCTCATTCCACTAACTCATTCAACTGCCAAGATGAAAAGTCAGTTTTCATACTAGGACCTTTGGTAGAGGATAAAGGTGACTCCTCCCCTCCTTTCTATACATCACTAAATAGTCATGATAAAGTGTTGCACAACTTCTTAATGGATTGAGGGGCATCTCACAATCTCATGCCCAAAATTTTCATGGATGATCTTAGGTTGGAGGTTACAAAAACCTACCATGACCTGTATTCATTCAAATCTAGGAAGATGAAATGCCTCAAGGTTATTAAGGATCTGTTGGTCTCCTTGTTTAAATTTCCAATGAAAAGTGTGGTCATGGACATAGTGGTAGTTGATGTCCCCCCTAATTTTGGGATGATCTTGTCCAGATAATGGATCAAAAGACTAGGGGGAACTTTGCATATCGATATGTCATATGCCACCATCCCTATATTTGAAGGGGAACATGGAAGGCTTTATAGAGATGTGCAAATTTCCTACATTATCAATGATGAATCCAATCCCATCAGCCACCCCATTTTCTCAGTCAATACTGATTTAGGAACCAGCATTTTGTAGCTCTCTGATGTTCCTTAACCACCTTATGAAATTAGAAAGCAGCCTATTACCTTTTGTGAAGAGCCCCCCCCCCACCTAGACCTATGTGTGGAAAATGTTTTTTGATGTAGCCTCTTTTAGGGAAGGTGCTGGTGCTAGAGTGGTTTTTATTTCCCCCATCGAAGAGACCATATGTCTATCCTACAAGTTGGATTTTGAAACAACAAACAACATGGAAGAATATGAATCTCTTGTCTTGGTTTTGAGAGCTACCAAGGCCATGAAAATTGGTGATCTAGTAGTGTTTGGAGACACTAAGTTGATTGTCAATCAAGTCAAAAATATGTATCAGGATAAGCACCCAAGGTTAAGGGCCTATAGAAATGAGGTATGGGATATGATTGACAGTTTCTTCTCAACTTTTAATATTTCATTTGTTCCAAGGGAGGAGAACTCTGTGGAAGATTCCTTGGTGGTCTTAGAAAGTAATTTTAATGTCCCTTTTCCCCCAAAACTCAAGTATGAGGTAAAGATAAAATGCAGACCCTCTATTCCTAACAATGTCAAACATTGGAAGGTATTTGAGGATGATATTGAGATAAAAAGGTTCCTTGAGACTATGGATGAATTTTTTGATATACATATCGACCTGGATCAAGATTATGAAGAAAGCCCTCACGCTGATGTTTTTATGAATAAGATTTATAACCATCATATTTTTCAGTTTCCTAGCAACCATATTTGAAAGAAGCTTGTCCCTTTGGAGAGATTGTTTAACATAAATGATGTCGTTGTAAAGTTTGAAGGATCAACTGAAGAGGATGATGTGACATAATGCAATCTAGGAATGAAGGAGGATCCCAAATGGGTCAAATTGTTTAGAAACTTGTCAAAAGAACAAAGGGCTGAGTATGTTAGACTCTTGAAGAAGTTTGATGATGTATTTTATTGGACATATGAGGATTTGAGAACATATTGTTGGATTACTGAGAGGGGGGGTGAATCAATAATAGAGCAATTTAATCCTTTTTAACCATATAATCCAAGTGTTATATCAATGTAGCATTATCATCCAATAACTCCAGAGTAAATAAGCAGTGAACAAATGAAAAATCATACACATACAGAGTACACCAGGGTGTTACATGGAAACCCAAAGCGGGAGAAAACCACATAATTCTTTTTCTTATATGTCTTGAAGAATTACATTCATTGGAAGCACCAACTTCCTTTGTCTTCCAGCTGCAACTCAAAGGTGGCTCCAACCCCCTAGCTTCTGAGTCTACAACCCGAGGGAAGCTCCAACGCCCCAATTATCTGGCTAGAACCAGAAGGAGGCTACAACCCCCTATGTTCTTTGTCTACAACAAAATGGTGGATACAACCACATTTCCTTGCCCTGTCCAACCACCCTGACGTATAAGTAGAATGATGGAACCACTTTCACACTATCATTGTGAGAGATATTGTTGTAAACCTGTACCAATCAACCTATACCAAACAACCTGTACCAATAACCTGAACCATGCATCAACCTGTACCTCAACCCATAATCAAACTGTACCATAAACAAGTGCATCAACCATGCACCAACCTGTACCTCAACCTGTACCATGAACAAGTTAATCAACCACGCACCAAACCTGTACAAATAATGTGTCACAACAACTTGTCCAAAAAACCTATCACAACAACCTATTTCATTAGTTTTATCAACCAAATAAGATCTACTCACTAAGACAACTCTCAAATATGTGCATCAACCAAGTAGAACACAACAACTCATAATCATCACCAAGATCAATAGCTGCTTCTAATAATACAAGCATGCTACATCATCCATAAACCATGTGTCAACAATACTAATAATAAGTGCCTCCAACCATGTACCAAGTATGTACCAATCATGTATCAACTATTTATCAACTATGAATCATCAATATGTGCCAACATCATCAATATGTGCCAACATCATCAATATGTGCCAACTCATCAACTACTTTTCTCAACCATGTACCCGACATGTACCTCAACCAAAATCCCTGATCAATTTCATCATCCAAATATGATTTGTAACTCTGTAATAGACCTGGTGTATATGATCACATTCCTACAAACCTTCCTTAACTTTAACAACAAGAGACTAGCATTTTCATCAAACTTGTGTTTAGTCTCACATGCCTAGTTTTCGATTAGTCAACAACCCTAACTTGGAATAATCATAAATTTGTACCTGTAATGAATAAAGATATGAAATGTTCTTCAGTGTGTTTTATGAAATTCCTCCAGGTGTCACTACTTGGAACCTCTCATAAAAATATTTATAGCAAAAATGGCATACCTTGCTGAATTCTGGCTTATTCTAGAGAGAGACCTTGTAGAGCATGCCCCACATGGAATGTTTATTGAATCAATCTTAAACTGTTACAAAACATACTAAATATTGTACTCTAACCAACACATCTAGTATTACTCAATTTGGATATTTTATGAAGAATTTATGACTTTTTTACCCGAAACACATGTTTTAGACTAGCTTCAGGACTAGCCACAAACCCTATTTTCCATGGAGTGTAACTCCAAAAATACAACGACCCACAAGCTGAATTTTTTAAAAGAAATACTTGGATATGTTTCCTCAATGGAATACCAATTTCATAGTCTGAATACTTCTATAATAAAAATTATTTCGAAAATGGTGAGATGACCTGTAAATAACATACCTTAGAAAGCATCATCAAAGGAATTTATCCTTCCTTGAATTCCAGCCTTCTTTTCTTCACCTTTCCTCAGAAATTCGGCTTAGATATCATTTGGTTACCTCATTCACGTATATCTATTCAATATTCTGAAGTGTGATGTAAAATGAGAGAGCCTTGCCTCTTATTTATACTCTCCAAGTAGCTTTCTTAAAAACATCTTCTAGGTCACTTTGCCCACTATCCTTATTTTAGGGTTAACCCACATCTAATTTCTCCATTAAATTTATTATTTAAATAATTTATTTTGTATTCATTTGAAATTATAGTACACTCATCACTTCACTTTATTATTTACCTTCTAAACTCTTAAACCCCTTTGACTACTTTGACCTTTTGGGGCTTCCAGATGACATATGAGGGTCCTCCAACTTTGTAAGGCCATAACTCTAAAACCGCGAGGAGTTATGTGACGCTCCACATACCACGAGAAATGAAATGACATGTACTATCCATATAGAATAGTAGTACCTAAAAATATTTCAAAAATCATATCATTATCCATCAAACAAACTTGGGTTCATTACCCAAACCTGGGTTCTTCAACTTCTCATGGCCATAACTCTCTAACCGTGAGGAGTTATGTGATGTTCCAGATGTTAGAATATAGAATATGGTTTGCTCATTTTACCATTGACAATACCTTCGTCACCGAACCATAGGCCGAAGCCTCCCTCCGAGCACCTTAACCTTGACTGAGAATTCCTCCGGGAGCAAACCCTAGGCTAGATAGCCAAACAAAGGGTAGCGCACATTTCCCCAAGGATAGCACAACACAAAAGACTGATCAGATAGTCCAAACCCTTGCTAATAGATAGCCCAAGCCAGCACTGAAACTAGCTGTTGTTGCAGCTACACCTGTAGTCCTCCTCCACACGTGTGCACCAGACTGGAGCTGCAGTGCGCACCAAAACTGGGAACTGCAATTCTGAGATGCTGCAAATGAGAACTGGTGCCCTGTATTTATACTGGTTCTACCAGATTTGTTGGGGCCAACTTCTCCTTCTGGATAAGTGTCTGTTCAGTATATTATTATTATTTCTGGCTGACTTCTTCTCTTGGAGGCTAATAGCCTAATATAAATTATCTTCTTGAGCCGACAAGGCTTCTAGGGTTATTAGCCAACTCATTAGGGTTTCTCTTGCTTCCCAGAGTCTTCTATTCTCGTCTGGTTCACATGTGGAGGTAAATACCTCCTGCAGCTACCATAATATTAACACTCCCTCCTAGCTACAGAGGTATTTACAGGTAATGTACTTGAGCACAAAACATACCATTTACCCAGTACCAACAATATAGTCATCTAGACTATTTCATGACTAGATCATGAGCATCACCATCACCATCATATGCATCGAATTTCGAAACCATAATTCATCTGAGTAATTAGATATGATGCTGGATAAGTCACTCTCACCATGAAGTGATACAAGAGGAGTAAAATTTATGAACTATTTTCCATCTGGAAAATCTCTGTTCATCATCCATCTGAATGATCATTATCTCCAATAAACTGTTGATAGTCTTCAAGGAAATTAGAACAAGGATAGAGAACAACTGTGTCTATTCATAGTAGTACATAACTACAATCCAGTGGTTCACTACCACATCAAGTAACACACAAGTACTTGATCAACAACGTATGGTTGCGAACAGTGAAACATATTCACCACAGTAGTCCTCATCTATTGTCATACAGTCTTCATAACAAACATCTGATAGCATCCT
>JASDQU011100276.1:0-22470 GCA_032191745.1 Picea mariana | reverse complement strand
TGATGTTGTTCAAGATGAACTTATGCTTGTGCAAGAGGGAAGACTAGCATGTCTAAGCTTTCCTCCATGCTAAAAGAATTGTTCGACATGCGCTTGTGCTTGTGCAAGAGAGAAAGCTAGCACGCATTATATTTCCCCCATGGTGGAATGATGTTGTTTGAGATGCACTTGTGCTTTTGCAAGATGGAAAGCTAGCACACACTAGCTATCCCCCATGTTGGAATGATGTTATTTGAGATGTAATTGTGCTAGGGGGAAAGCTAGCACATTGAATGATGTTGTTTGAGATGAGTTTGTGCTTGTGCAAGAGGAAAAACTAGCATGCGCTAGCTTACCCACATGGTCGGATGATTTTCGAGATGCGCTAGTGCATGTGCAAGAGGGTAAGCTAACATCTACTAGTTTTCCCCTATGGTGGAATGATGATGTCTGAGATGTGTTTCTGCTTTCGCAAGAGGGAAATCCAACATAAACTAGCTTTCCCCCACTGTGGAATGATGTTGTTTCAAGATGCACTTGTGCGTGTTCAAGAGGGAAATCTAGCACACGCTAGATTTCCTTGATGGTGAAATGATGTTGTTCAACATGAGCTTATACTTGTGCAAGAGGGAAGACTAGCATGTGCAAGCTTTCCTCCATGCTAAAATGATGTTGTCCGAGATGCGCTTCTGCTTGTGCTAGAGGGAAAGATAACACGCGCTAGCTTATCCCCATGGTGGAATGATGTTGCTCAAGATGCACTTGTTCTTATGCAATATGGAAAGCTAGCACGCACTAGCTTTTCCCATGTTGGAATGATACTATTCGAGATGTGATTGTGCTAGGGAAAGCTAACACATGCTATCTTTCCCCCACATTGAATGATGTTGTTTGAGATGAGATTGTGCTTGTTGAAGAGGGAAAACTATTATGCACTAGCTTACCCCCATGGTGGGATGATTTGTGAGATGCGCTAGTGCTTATGCAAGAGGGAAAGCCAGCATGCACTAGCTTTCCCCCATGATGGAATCCTGTTGTTCGAGATGTGCTTGTGCTTATGCAAAAGGGAAATCCAACATAAAATAGCTTTCTCCCATGGTGGAATGATGTTGTTTCAAGATGCACTTGTGCTTGTTCATGAGGGAAAGCTAGCACACGCTAGATTTCCTTGACGGTGGAATGATGTTGTTCAATATGAGCTTATGGTTGTGCAAGAGGGAAGACTAGCATGTGCAAGATTTTCTCCATGCTAAAATAATTGTTCGACATGTGCTTGTGCTTGTGCAAGAGGAAAAGGTAACACGCGCTAGCTTTCCCCCATGGTGGAATGATGTTGTTCGAGATGCACCTGTGCTTCTGCAAGATGGAAAGCTAGCACGCATTAGATTTCCTCCATGTTGGAATGATGTTATTCGAGATGTGATTGCACTTGGGAGAAATCTAACACATGATATCTTTCCCCCACATTGAATAATGTTATTTGAGATGAGCTTGTGCTTCTACAAAAATGAAAACTAGCACGCGCTAGCTTACCCCCATGGTGGGATGATTATCGAGATGCGCTCGTGCTTGTGCAAGAGGAAAAGCTAGCATTTTCTAGATGCACTTGTGCTTTTGCAAGATTGAAAGCTAGCACGCGCTAGCTTTCCCCCATGTTGGAATGATGTTATTCGAGATGTGATTGTGCTAGGGGGAAAGCTAGCATGCTATTTTTCCCGCACATTGAATGATGTTTTCAAGATGAGCTTATCCTTGTGCAAGAGGGAAGACTATCATGTGCAAGCTTTCCTCCATTCTAAAATGTTGTTTTTCAAGATGCACTTGTGCTTGTACAAGAGGGAAAGATAGCATGCGTTAGCATATCCCCATGGTAGAATGATGTTGTTCGAGATGCACTTGTGCTTATGCAAGATGGAAAGCTAGCATGTGCTAGCTTTCCCCATGTTGGAATGATGTTATTCGAGATGTGATTGTGCTAGGGGAAAGCTAGCACATCCTAGCTTTCCCTCACATTGAATGGTGTTGTTTGAGATGAGCTTGTACTTGTTGAAGATGGAAAACTAGCACGCGCTAGCTTACCCCCATGGTGGGATGATTTTCGATATGTGCTAATGCTTGTGCAAGAGGGAAAGCCAACATGCACTAGATTTCCCCCATGGTGGAATCATGTTGTTTGAGATGTGCTTGTGCTTCTGAAAGAGGGAAATCCAACATAAACTAGCTTTCTCCCATGGTGGAATGATGTTGTTCGAGATGAGCTTGTGCTTGTTAATGAGGGAAAGCTGGCACACACTAGATTTCCTTGATGGTGGAATGATGTTGTTCAAGATGAGCTTATGCTTGTTAAAGAGGGAAGACTAGCATGTGAAAGCTTTCCTCCATGATAAAATGATGTTGTTCGAGATGCGCTTGTGCAATAGGCAAAGCTATCACACGCTAGCTTTCCCCCATGGTGGAATGATGTTGTTCAAGATGCACTTGTGCTTCTGTAAGATTGAAAGCTAGCATGTGATACCTTTCCCCCATGTTGGAATGATGTTATTCGAGACGTGATTGTGCTAGGGGGGAAGCTAGCACATGCTAGATTTCCCCCACATTGAATGATGTTGTTTGAGATGAGCTTGTGCTTGTGCAAGAGTGAAAACTAGCATGTGCTATCTTACCCTCATGGTCGGATGATTTTCAAGATACGCTAGTGCTTGTGCAAGCGGGAAAGATAGCATGCACTAGCTTTCCCCCACGGTGGAATCATGTTGTTCGAGATGTGTTTGTGCTTCTGCAAGAGGGAAATCCAAAATAAACTAGCTTTCTCCCATGGTGGAATGATGTTGTTTCAAGATGCACTTGTTCTTGTTCATGAGGGAAAGCTAGCACATGCTAGATTTCCTTGATGGTGGAATGATTTTGTTCAAGATGAACTTATGATTGTGCAAGAGGGAAGACTAGCATGTGCAAGATTTCCTCCATGATAAAATGATGTTGTTTGAGATGCGCTTGCGCTTGTGCAAGAGAGAAAGATATCACGTGCTAGCTTTCCCCCATGGTGGAATGATGTTGTTCGAGATGCACTTGTGCTTCTATAAGATTGAAATCTAGCACGCGCTAGCTTTCCCCCATTTTGGAATGATGTTATTCGAGATGTGATTGTGCTAGGGTGAAATATAGCACATGCTAGATTTCCCTCACATTGAATGATGTTGTTTGAGATGAGCTTGTATGCAAGAGGGAAAATTAGCACACGCTAGCTTACCCCCATGGTGGAATGATTTTCGAGATGCGCTAGTGCTTGTGCAAGAGGGAAAGCTAGCATGTGCTAGCTTTCCCCCATGATGGAATGATGTTGTTTGAGATGTGCTTGTGCTTTAGCAAGAAGGAAATCCACCATAATCTAGCTTTTCCCCACGGTGAAATGATGTTGTTTCAATATGCACTTGTGCTTGTTCAAAGAGGGAAAGCTACCACATGCTAGATTTCCTTCACGGTGGAATGATGTTCAAGATGAGCTTATGCTTGTGCAAGAAGGAAGACTAGCATGTGTAAGCTTTCCTCCATGCTAAAATGATGTTGTTCGAGATGTGCTTGTGCTTGTGTAAGAGGGAAAGCTAGGATGCACTAGCTTTCCCTCATCATGGAATGATGTTTTTCGAGATGCACTTGTGATTGTGCAATAGGAAAAGCTAGCAAACAATAGCTGCACCCCATGGTTGAATGATCCTAGCTTTACTCTATGGTGGAATGATGTTGTTGGAGATGCATTTGTTATTATGCAAGAGGGAAAGCTAACACACGCTAGCTTTCCCTCATGGTGTAATAATGTTGTTCGAGATGAACTTGTGTTTGTGCAAGAGGGAAAGCTAGCACGCGCTACCTTTCTCTGATGGTGGATTGTTGTTTGATATGCACCATTGCTTGTGCAAGAGGGAAAGCTAGCTTTCCCCCACAGTCGAATTATGTTATCCGATATGTGTTTGTACTTGTGTAAGACAAAATGTTAACATGCGTTAGCTTTCCCCCTCAGTGGAATGAGGTTGTTCTAGATGCGCTTGTGGTTGTGCAAGAGGGAAAGCTAGCACGTCTACCATAGTGGAATGATGTTCGAGGTGATTTTATGCCTCTGCAAGATGAAAAGTTAGCACATGCTAGCTTTTCTTTACAGTAGAATGATTTTGCTCAAGATGCACTTGTACTTCTGTGAGAGGGAAAGCTAGCATGCGCTAGCTTTCCCTTAGGGTTGAATGATGTTGTTTGAGATTCATTTATGCTTGTGCAAGAGGGAAGGCTAACATGCATGGAATTTCTTCCATGTTGGAATGATGTTGTTTGAGATGCGTTTGTGCTTGTGCAAGAGGGAAAGTTAGCACACACTAACATTTTCCTATGCTAGAATGATGTTCGAGATGCAATTGTGCTTGTGCAATATGGAAAGATAGCATGTGCTATATTTCCCCTAAACGATAGCTTTCCCCCATGGTGCAATGATGTTGTTTGAGATGCATTTGTGCTTGTGCAAGAGGGAAAACTAGCACGCGCTAGCTTTCCCCCACGGTGGAATGATATTGTTTGATATGCACCTGTGCTTGTGCAAAAGGGAAAGCTAGTATGTGTTAGTTTTCCCCCATGGTGAAATGATGTTGTCCAAGATGTGTTTGTGCATGATGGAAAGCTAGCACACGTTAGCTTTCCCCCACTCTGAAATAACATTGTTTTAGATGTGCTAGTTGTTGTGAAAAACATAATGTTAGCAAGTGCTAGCTTTCCCCCATGATGGAATGATGTTTGAGATGTGTTTGTGCTTTTTCATGAGGAAAATTTAGCACATGCTAGTTTTTATTTATGATGGAATGATGTTGTTTGAGATGCACTTGTGCTTGTGTAATAGGGAAGCTAGCACACATTAACTTTCCTCGAAGGTGGAATGATGTTCTTTGATATGTGCTTGTGCCAGAGGGAATACTAGCATGCACTAGATTTACTCCAACGTGGACTGATGTTGTTTGATATACACTTGTTCTTGTGCAAGAGGGAAAGCTAGCATGCGCTATATTTCCCCCACGGTAAAATGATGTTGTCCGAGATGTGCTTGTGCAATACAGGAAGCTAGCACGCATTAGCTTTCTTCCATTGTGGAATGATGTTGTTCTAGATGCTCTTCTGGTTGTGCACAAGGGAAAACTAGCATGTGCTAGCATTCCCCCATGGTGAAATGATGTTTGAAATGCATCTGTACTTGTCCAAGAGGGAAAGTTAGCACACACTAGATTTTTTTTACAGTGGAATTATGTTGTTTGAGATGTGTTTGTACTTGTGCGAGAGGAAAAGTTAGCACACGTTAACTTTCCCCTATGCTAGAATGATGTTTGAGATGAAATTGTGCTTGTGCAAGAGGGAAATATAGCACGTGCTAGATTTTCCCTACATGCTATCTTTCCCCCATGCTGGAATGATGTTGTTTGAGATGCACTTGTGCTTTTGCAAGAGGGAAAGCTAGCATGTGCTAGGTTTCCACCCTGGTGGATTGATATTGTTTGATATGCACTTGTGCTTATGCAAAAGGGGAAGTTATTGCATGCTATTTTCCCCCCATGATGGAATGATGTTGTTCGAGATGTGCTTGTGCAAGATAAAAAAGGTAGCATGCGTTAGCTTTCCCCCACACTGAAATAATGTTGTTTTAGATACACTTGTGGTTGTGCAAAACAAAAATTTGGCACGTGCTAGCTTTCCCCCTCGATGGAAATATGTTCGAGATGTGTTTGTGCTTGTCCATGAGGGAAAGTTAGCACATTCTAGTTTTTACATTTGGTGGAATGATGTTGTTCGAGATGCACTTGTGCTTGTGTAATAGGGAAACTAGCACACACTAGCTTTCCCCGAAGGTGGAATGATGTTCTTTGATATGTGCTTGTGCTAGAGGGAAAACTAGCATGCACTAGCTTTACTCCAAGGTGGAATGATGTTGTTTGATATGCACTTGTTCTTGTGCAAGAGGGAAACCTAGCACTTGTTCTTGTTATTCCATGGTGGGATGATGTTGTTTTATATGCTCTTGTGGTTGTGCACAAGGGAAAACTAGCACGTGCTAGATTTCGAAACCCCATGGTGAAATGATGTTCGAGATGCATATGTGCTTGTCCAAGAGGGAATGTTAGCAGACACTAGCTTTTCCTTATAGTGGAATTATGTTGTTTGAGATGTGTTTGTACTTGTGTGAGAGGGAAAGTTAGCACATGCTAAATTTACCCTAGTCTAGAATGATGTTTGATATGCGTTTGTGCTTGTGCAAGAGAAAAATATAGCACGTGCTAGCTTTCCTGTACATGTGCACTTTCCCCCATGGTGGAATGATGTTGTTTGAGATGCACTTGTGCTTGTGCAAGAGGGAAATATAACACATGCTATCTTTCAACCTAGATGGAATGATATTGTTTGATATGCACTTGTGCTTGTGTAAAAGGGAAAGCTAGTACACCCTAGCTTTCCACTAGTGGAATGATGTTGTTCTAAATGTGCTTGTGCTTGTGCAAAAGTGAAAGTTAGCATGTGCTACCTTTTCACCACCGTGGAATGGTGTTGCTTGAGACGTCGTTTTATCTAGAGAGAGCGAAGAAGATCTATGACTATGAAAGAATAATTGTATTTAAATATGACATTGTCATAATATTTACACTCGTTCCTTCCATAGATGGAAATTGAGCAGTAGTTAGTTTTCTTTCACTATATAATGTTGTTGTTGGCAATGCACTTCTGCTAGAAGGAAAGCTAGTGGGTGCTAGTTTTCCTCAATGGAACAATCAAAATGATGCAATTTATGTTCTAGCAATATCTTTGTTCAAATGATTGTCATGATTCTTGTTCATTTTGTTACAAGTACAATGTTGCAAGAAATGATAATATTTATAAATTAATGTTGTCTTCAATAATTTCAAGTTGTGGTAATAGTTTTTTATTTTTATTTTCAGAAATCATGGACTATGAAGCGAGTGAAATTTCAAAGGAATTATCCAAGAAAAAAGAAAAATCGCGGAAGAAAAAAGAAAAATCATGGAATACGCCAACACAATATTATATAAATGGTATGGTAGCTTCAAAATAGGTTTAAACATCATTACAAATAGTTAGACAATATGCTAGTATATTAATGCTGATTGAAGAATTTTGAGCTATTGTTTTTCTTGAAGGAAGGTTGTGTATGATATGGACTTCCATGTTGTTGTGCATATGTATGAAATGGGATGTTATATAAAACAATTGTATTTTTTAATTCTTTTTCTTTTAATTCTTTTGAAATTATTGTAATATTATATTTTACAATATTTTGATATGATAAGAACTACCGTATAAGGACCCACCTGGTTAGGACAACAACTCTGATACAGGTGCAATTTATTTTGTGTGTGTTTTAAAAGTGTGTGTGCGCGTGTAGGAGGGGAAACAGACATACTGGACTCTACGTCACCACCCAATGACTGACAAGACGCCACCACGACGATCACAACTAGAAGACGCAAGGCGTACAACAAGTAACTGCAAGCAAAGAACCCCCGCCAAGACCAAGGCGCCCCACAATATCTTCAACAATAATGACATACTAGGTTAGGTACCATACAAAAACAGAAGGTAGAATCCATGTTAGTAGGTTTACTATTTCTACACAGGAAAGAAGGGAATTTAATCTTAGTCCTCTGCTCCAGAGAGAGAGGAGGTTAGATAAGCTCCTAGCCAACTGCTCAGGCAGAAACTAGTAATCCCCTAAGGGTGTCGCAAGAGTGGAAACACTACCTTTAAAGGGCCCGAGACTCTTGATATGGCACTAGATTCTTGACGCAGGGAAACACATAGACATATATACTAAGGCTACTGGAGGTGTCTACATCCCTCCCTACACAAGCAGACCACGCAATGCAATACCACCAAGTACTACAAAATCAGGAACACTCACGACTTCTACGGGGGATGCAAGTCAGGAGGACTTAAATATCGACCGACCACTATTGATACCCGAAGACATCAATCAAGTTCAATTGCTCCATTAATTATCATTAACCGACGAAGACCTTATCACAAGGTAAAAACCAATAATCTCAAACCCCCTCCATTTATTTAGTCATAAGGTTATTTTGCACTAGTCCAAGGAAAAGTAGTAATCACGAGCGCATTGCATTTTTCGGTTAATCGCCATAACTGAGCGATGATATCATTATCATAATGGTAAACCCTCGAACATTTATATTCTCCATATTATCTTGCCTTTCCTTCCAATTTATTACCATACATTAGAATAACCTAACAAATATTTGCATTGCAATCTAGATCTTATCATTAACACTTCAATTTAAATGAATAATAACCTTGCAATTTAACCTCATCACGAGCATTCAATTAAACAAATATTAACATTTCGAATCTACCATCATCATTAACATGGCAAATTAAAACAAATACTATTATTGCAATGTAACCAATTATCACCCTTGCAATTAAGTAAATATTAATATTGTGGTTCAAGCTTCATCCTTAGCATTTCAATTTAACAATATTAACATCAAATAAACAAGTTAACATGGCTTCTTAAGCATCATCATTACATTGCATTTTAAACAATAATAACATTAAACTAAACAAAGTTAACATGGTAGCTTAAGCACCATCATTACATTGCATTCTAAACAATAATAACATTAAATTAAACAAGGTTAACATGGCTTCTTAAGCATCATCATTATATTGCATTTTAAACTTTAATAACATTAAACTAAACAAGGTTAACATGGCTTCTTAAGCATCATCATTATATTGCATTTTAAACATTAATAACATTAAACTAAACAAGGTTAACATGGCTTCTTAAGCATCATCTTTATATTTCATTTTAAACTTTAATAACATTAAACTAAACAAGGTTAACATGGCTTATTAAGCATCATCATTATATTGCATTTTAAACATTAATAACATTAAACTAAACAACGTTAACATGGCTTCTTAAGCATCATCATTATATTGCAATTTAAACTTTAATAACATTAAACTAAACAATATTAACATGGCTTCTTAAGCATCATCATTATATTGCATTTTAAACATTAATAACATTTAACTAAACAAGGTTAACATGACTTCTTAAGCATCATCATTACACCCCTGATAAACTAATAATGATGATGAGCACAAAGAATAACAACCAGGAGGAAATTCTTATGGCAATTCGTAGGGTAACTGGAATCTCCCTATTGCAGTTATACTATAGTAGATTCGTTTAAATAAAACCTAATTCTTCGTAAATCGTAATCTTTCATTAAAATAGAATGGTAGTGTGTGCTTATTAAATCCTTGTCCTGTAGCCATTCAAGATGGTTAGACGCATCCATGGGGTATAAGATTTTCCCAGCTCCGCGTTTTAAAAAGGTACGCATATTGCACTGTCATTATTGCACGGTTTCAAATGATACCCAATCTTGGTTTTGGCAACCGGAAATACCCTCCTCAATGGTTGATACCAATCAAATATAAAATTGTCTCCTACATTATAACTGTAATAGGTTTCAAAGGCGGTAAGGGCGTAAACCTAAATCTAAATCCATTTTCGTGGGACAAGATCCTCCTTCTGCTCAGTAATTAGAACTTAGAAATATAGGGTTTCTCAGGACCCTCGGCCAGCACACCAGTCAGAGTCGCATAATCTATATTCATAAATTTACTACAACTTTTATCTATAAATATGGACTATCTCTATCAAATTTTTAGACATGAGTTTTTAAGAAAAAAAAGAGATGCTATTTGAAAATTAATAATAATAAGTCATAACGCAAAGAATGGATGTATTAAGATATGCATTGAACAATATGGTTGAAGTATTTTCACATCAACATTTAACTGAGATATGGAACTATGGCACATGTTCTATGTAAGTTT
This sequence comes from Picea mariana, assembly GCA_032191745.1. Lineage (NCBI taxonomy): Eukaryota > Viridiplantae > Streptophyta > Pinopsida > Pinales > Pinaceae > Picea > Picea mariana. The sequence goes on along the minus strand of JASDQU011100276.1, from coordinate 12,579 downwards.
AAATTTCTAAGATATGCAACTATCAAGACGCATTTAGAGCTGTCAGGTAAACCTAATCTACAATCTGAAATATCCAAGGTAACTCTAAACTAAAACGCCTCCCCTCAGACCAAACCAAATACGCTATGTACACTTAGCCTGAGCTTGCAAGTCTTGAAAAGTGTACTCTGATAAAGATATAGCTATAGAAACAGGTGTGAATAAAGAAGGTGAGGAGTGTAATGTCTAGCGTCTTAGAGAAATTAAAGAAAGGAGGTACCAATAGTGATGTATGGTGAAGGGTCCAGCGGCTAAGGTAGCTAATAAGGGTGCGCTGCGATCTAGAGGTTACTGGGCAAAGGAACGTCATCAACCAGGAGATGGCCACCGAAAAGGGACGGTGGGGCTCGATTTAAAACCCTGACAGGAGTGAGGACCACTGAGAAATTAACTGTAGAGATAGGGTTGGGGCAAGCGTCTAGAAGAAAAAATGGAAAATTTTATTGCAGATCTAAGTATCACTAAAAACTCACTTTGTATATCAAGGGATTACTTCGAGAGAATGGGTGCAAAATAACACTGATGATGACAACAGCTGGGAGAGCCACGCCAGTGCCACAACTGGGTGATCGAGGTTAGTAAAGAGGCAGGTGTTGAGCTATCAAATGAATGCCAAAAACTGATCTGGATGCAGAAATCAGAAGGTACAAGATCTGGTAAGCCAGATAGCATGAAAGCATCCTTGGTGAGACATCTGGTTGAGGGCCATGAGTAGGTTTTGGGAACTAAGCACTATTCCAATAGGTGCTACATCAAGAACCCAACTAACAGATCCAACAAAAGGGGTTTCCAGTGAGTCCAAATTCGCACAAGGGCATGGACAAACTATTACATAGTTGTAGACTAAAAATTTTGCCATACAGAATGAGAATCAACCTCATGCAACCAGCGCAAAGAAAATAAAATAAAAACATCAACGCAATCTAGAAGGTAAACGATAACTATTTTACACAGTCCTAGAATAAATCTTACACCATCCAGAATGAGAATCAAAATATTATGCAGACCTGAGTAATAGAAAAAAAATAAAAACTTTGCCACAGACCAGAAAGTAAACAATAACTAGTTACACTGTCTTTCATTCTACCGAAGGGCGTACCTTTACCTGTTTGCCTCCTCCGAAGGTTGTCCGCGCGCTCCGTGCAATCCTGCTCTGTGCCGACTGTAGAGGACTCGCTAGTACCTCCCAGCCAAACGCTAGGGGTACTCTCCTTCCCCCTCAACCCCTTGAGTTGCAAAGGGGCCACACACAATCCAGATAGTAACTAGCTTCCCAGCTCGCCTCCAAGGCTGAGCTACCACTCAAGTCAGCTGGGAAATCCCCAAATCCTACAAGCAATCAGTCTCGTTTGTCATTTTGGCAGAAGAACAATACTCCATAGCAGATCCCCTTCTTTTCCCCCATCTCCTTTCTTTTATCCTCTTTTTTTGACCTAATCCCATTAGGTTTTCCCAAAAAACCCTAAATCCCCTTTCTTTTAAGTTTTTCCCCCCTTTTATTTATTTATTTATTTCTTTTCATTTCTTTTTTTTGAAAACTCAAAAGGTAAATGCGCCTACGCATCTTTTCATATTATTATTATTATTATTATTTTAAATTCATAACACACATATATATATATATATATATATATATATTCTTTTAAACTCCCTTTAGTTAACTAATTAATTTCCTCTTTTCAAATTTACAACCCCCTAATTGAATTAATTTATTAAATCTTTTTATTTTACCCTACACCCTTTATGAAGACTCACATTAGCTTAAGTGGGTTTTTTTTGTTCAATTTTATTATTAGCACTTGTATTGTTAATGCTTAGCTAGTAAGAAATGAAATTCTAATGTTATTTGAATTGCAAAGCTGTTGTGAGCTAGAATATAATGGCGTTGTTATTAGGAGATGGTTAAGTTTTGATTATCATATTAGGGCGAAGTAGTAGCACCTTCCTAAAGAGACAAATTATCAAGCTTATTACCGGGAATGAGGAAAGGCCTTATGTACGCAATTAAGTAAGGAAATACTTTATGAATTCAATTAACGGAGGAATTGTTTTATGTATTTAATTAAGAAAGTAAACTCCTCATATTAGGTGGAGGTTGCAAATCATCATAGGGGTAATGAATATTTAATGTATACTCTTGAATTATGTTGTTTTTTTTGACATAGGGCTCAAATTCTGAACTGTCTACGCCAGGTTAGGGGAATGGTTTTAAGGATTTATTCAGGTGTTGAGGTCTTAGGGCTATTTAGGATGAATCCTTTCTCCACATTATTGTAACGTGCCCTTTAGGACGCACCACGTGCTCCAAGGGTGCCACTCGCCTCTTGAATTTCTTTTGTGCGACGTGCCCTTCAGGATGCACCACGTGCTCCAAGGGTGCCACTTGCCAACTGAGTTTCATTTGTGCGACGTGCCCTTCAGGATGCACCACGTGCTCCAAGGGTGCCACTCGCCAACTGGACTAATTGGTAGACATCTATAACCCCTGGATTCAATACTCCGCCAGGTGAACTTGTGGGATACTAAGGGTTCTAAGGAATAAGGCCCCCGCCTTATCGCACGCCCCTTAGAATCATCGTGAGCGACTGTCGCAGTCTGCCCTCACAGCATCGTGGATCCTCTCGAACTAGGTAATCGTTAACCTACAGTTCGGTCCACGGCGGGAGTGCTAGCAGGTGGTGGCAGGGCTGCTGTCCACACCTCTCCCTCAACCTCTCTGCAAATCATGTGTGGCCCCTCTACTCCATATGTGAGTCTGGTCGGCAAGCTATTGTCAGCCTTCATCATCAACAATCATGTCAGAAATGTCAACATCAAATCATCAAATCAAATGAAACATCATAGTAAACATATCAACCCAAAAGCACACTCCCTGACTCAGTCCAAAGTCCAAGGGGATTCTACCGATGCCTCTACATCCTCAAGGTCAAAAACCCTGCACACTCAATAAAAATGAGTCAATAGCATCTGTCAACATCAAATAGTAACACAACATGTCATCTGTCAATCGCATCATAATCAAGTATAAATGGTCTAACATCATAAAATTCCAGATCACTTGCGAGCAAGTGTCCTCAAATAATAAGTTTTCTCAGTGCGCCAAAGCGAGATGTTACATACACCCCCTTTTGGTCTAAACTTCATCCCGAATATTCTCAGTATAAATGCAGAAATAAAGTGTCACAGTATCATAAGTCTATCTATCAAAAAAAAATGGAAATTGTTGATGCATATCATATGCGTCCTCCCAGGTCGCCGAGTGTGGACTATAACTGTCCCACTGGACCTTGACCTGATCTACCGTTCGACGTCGTAACTGTAGAACGTGATGATCTAAGATGTGGACTGGCTCAGCCATGAGCGCTCCCTCATCCGATACCTGCAAGGAACTCAGGTCAATCACATGTGTAGGATCACTAATATAATGTCTCAAAACAGATACATGAAAAAGATCGTGCATACGCCTCAAAGAATCAGGCAAGGCTAGTCGATAGGCCACAGGCCCCTTTCTCTCCACAATCTCAAAAGGTCCCACGAACATAGGGGAGAGTTTAGCTCCCTTTCCAAACTTGATCGAGCTCTTATGCGGTTTAACCCGCAAGAAGACTCGATTGCCAACCTCGTAACTACGGTCGACTCGGTGCGCATCGACATAACTCTTCTGTCGATCCTGCGCTTCTTTAATCCTTTGTCTTATGGTTTGCATCTGCTCTTCCATTTCTTGGATCGCTTCTGGTTCCACCAGGACCCTATTCTCAAGTCGATCCCAACTCAAGGGTGTCCGAAACGGTCGCCCATAAAGGAACTCAGAAGGCGCCATCTTAATGGTGCTCTAGTAACTGTTGTTATAAGCGAACTCTACTAGAGGCAAGAACTCCTCCCAACATTTTTGTTGGTCCATCACGTACATGCACAACATGTATTCCAAGGTTTGGTTCATACATTTTGTCTGTTTGTCCGTCTCTGGGTGATACACAGTACTAAATTTAAGTTGGGTTCCCAAGGCCTCTTGGAAACTCGTCCAAAATCGTCAAGTAAACACCGATCCTCGATCAGATATAATCTTTTTAGGCATGCCATGCAGCCTCACAATCTCACTGATGAAAACTCTCGCTATGTCAGGTGCTTGATACGTCATATGCACAGGAATAAAGTGAGCACTCTTCGTCAGAGTGTCTACTACTACAAAAATCGAGTTGTGTCTCCTTGCCGTCAGTGGCAATCCAACGATAAAATCCATCGAAATAACTTCCCATTTCGATTCTGGAATGGCATGTGGTTGAAGTAATCCCGTTGGGTGTCTATGTTCATCCTTTACCTGCTGACACTCTAGACATCTAGCCACAAAGTTGACTATGTCGGCCTTCATTCCCTTCCAGAAGAATAAGGGTTTAAGGCCTGCCCTCATCTTCGTAACTCTTGGGTGAGCCATGTAAATTGCTCTATGAGCCTTGCTCAGGATCAACATCCTCAACTCGTCATTAGGCAATATGTAAATCCAACCTCTAAACCTCAATAACCCATCGCTATCAAATGAATATCCCTCATATTGTGGTACCATCATCGTGTTTGGTCCAATAAAGTCCTTGACTTCGGTGTACCAGTCATCATCACGCTATAAGGTGAGAATCTTCTCACATAGATTTGCTTGAAGAGGTAACACCAAAAATATGCATGGCCTCCGACTCAAGGCATCCGCCACTCAGTTCACTGTTCCCTTTATGTAAGTAATCTCGAAATCGTATTCGCTAAGCAATTCCGACCAACGCCGTTGTCACGCGTTCAGGTCACTTTTCATAAAAATGTGTTGTAGTCTACAATGATCAATCTTTAATTCAAATTTTTGTCCAACAAGGTAGTGTCTCCAAACCTTCAAGGCATATACAATGGATAATAACTCCAAATCGTGCGTCACGTAGTTCTCCTCATGCCTTCTCAACTCCTCAAAATGTACGCAATCACTCGTCCGTCCTGCATCAAGACTCTACCTAAACCTTCCTTGGATGCGTCACTACATACCAAGAAGTCTGTGTCCATGTCAGGGACCTTTAGTATCGGCGCGTTTGTCAACAACTCCTTAAGCCTATGAAATGCGTCCGCGCATTTCTTAGTCCAAACAAACTTCTTGTTTTTCTTCTGCAATTCCGTGATCAGATTTGCTATCTTCAAAAAACCCTCAAGAAACCGTCGATAGTATCCTGCTAATCCCATAAAACTACGCACTTCTGTGACATTCGTTGGCGCAGGCCATTCCATAATAGCCTCAACCTTGGCTGGATCCATGATGATACCTTCGCCTGAGATAACATGCCCTAAGTAGTGAATCCTCGATTGATAAAAAGAGCATTTGGACAACTTCCCATACAATTTGTGTTCTCGTAAACATTGTAGTACCAAGCGCAAGTGCTCCTCATGCTCCTCCGTGGTCCGAGAGTAGATCAAGATATCGTCAATGAATACTTGGAAGAACTTGTCCAAGTACTCGCGGAACACCCCGTTCATCAAACTCATGAATACCCCCGGGGCATTTGTCAGTCCAAATGGCAAAATAGTAAACTCGTAATTTCCAAATCTCGTCTTAAAGGTGGTCTTAGGGATGTCATCCTCCTTGATCTGTAACTGGTGATACCCGGATCGCAAATCGATCTTGGAGAACACCGTCGCACCCTTCATTTGATCGAACAGATCATCAATCCTTGGTAAGGGATACTAATTCTTGATCATAGCCTTGTTCAGTTGATGGTAGTCAATGCAAAGCCTCCATGATCCGTCCTTCTTTCGTATGAAAATAACTGGTGCACCCCACAGTGACACACTAGGACGTATCATTCCCAGGTCCAACAACTCCTTCAGTTGCATTTTCAACTCTTGCAACTTTGGGGTCAACATCCGATAAGGAATTCTTGCTATCGGTTCGGTTCCCGGTTTCAGGTCTATGGTAAACTCCAATTCCCTTTTCGGCGACATACCCGACAACTCCTCTGGAAATACGTCCACAAATTCCTTCACCACCGGAAGGTGTTCTAGACCTTCCGCTACTCCCTTCTCGTTTAGCGCAAGGATCACATAAAGTTTGCACCCCTTGCACATACTCTTCTGTAACTGTAAGGAAGAGACGAACCACAGGGAAACTCCCTGGTTTCATCCTACAATCACACGTCTCTGTCCTTTGTCATCAACCAAGCTCAACCATTTTGTCTTACAGTTGAGTATCGCCTCATGTGTTTCCAACCAATCCATACCGATCACGACGTCATACGATCTTAAAGTCGTGATGTACAAGTTGACTCTCGTGACAAACTCTTCCAGGTTAAGGGCATAGCCCGTAACCTTTCCTCCAACCTTCTGTTTGGCTCCTGAAGCCATCTCCATGAAGCTAAACTCATCCTGTTCGACAACCTTTACCTTAATCCTTTTTAGTGCTACACTAGAAATGAAACTCTCAGTAGCTCCTCGGTCTATCAAAATACTAAGGGTCTGGTCAGCGACAGTACCTGTCGTCTCGAGTACAGTCGACTAGTGCTCTTCCTGGTGGTTATTCACCGTTGCATGTATCCGATGGGCCGTGCCCATATCTCCCATGGTAGCGGGTCCGGCTGATCTGGACATCCTGGTCCTCTCCACAGGATAGTCGTGCTAGTAGTGTGGCTCCCCACACGTCCAACACCCCTTCTTCGGCCCAGTAGCCCTGGTACCCGAAGTAGAATATGACTGCCCACTGGCCTGAAATCCTGGTCTGTTCTGTTGAACAGGCCTAAACTACTGCTGCTGTGGGCGACGTGGCTATTGGTGTTGTGGTCCTCGATAAGGTGTCTGCTGGTGAGGCAGCGGTCATCGAGGTGTAGTGAGCGTGGATCCCCTCTGGAAGCCATGATATCCCGACGTATGTCTCGCTGGTGTCTGATGTCGTGGCGCACCAGATGAACTCTGCCCTACGGGTCTCGTTGGAGTCCTGGTCTGACCCTCACTAATAAGCTCATCCTTTACTATGAGGGCCTTTTGGACCACGTCGTGTAAGGTTTGAGGCATCAAGATCCTAACCTTTGCACGTAGGTTGCTGTTAAGGCCAAACACGAATCGGTTGACCTTGAGTTTCTCTATGTTAAGGTGCGGAGCATACCGGAGCAGCTCCATGAAACATGCCTCGTACTCGGGCACCGTACGACCTCCCTATCGTAAGGCATTGAACTCATTGAGTTGATGCTCAATGAATTCCTCTGAAAGGTACCTCTCTCGGAACCGTTCCTCAAACAGTTCCCATGACACGTCTTCCATGGCCATGTTCAGCTGTGGCAGGAGCGTCTTCCACCATAGAAGAGTGCTCCCCTTCAGTTGAAATACCGCCATGCAGACCTTCATGTTGGAGGTATAATCGTGAAGTGCGAAGCACATCGCCATATTCTCCAACCATGCCTCGGAGGCTATGCCGTCTGGGGCAACAAATAACTCAGGAAATTTTACCTTCTCAATTTCACGGTGAATGCTACCTGTAACGGCCGGTGCACGCGACAGAACCTCAGGGGGTGCCGGTGCCCTGGCCTCGTCTCTGTCCAAGAGGCTGATCAGAGCCTCGGACATGTGCTAAAAGGATCTCATCATCCCAATAACATCACCAACTGTTATCTTCTCCTGTCCGAGAACCTGCTCGCCTCCCTGGGGGTTAGACCTCTCAGGCGTGGATGATGTCGGAGGCATCATGCCTCCTCCCCTAGCACCCCGTCGTCTGCCTCTGCGGCATCCTCTAACCATGATTACCTGCACGCACACAATCAACTCGATCAGCAACAGTATAATAAAACCAACTCATGTCAATGAAGCCGTAGAGAACCCCAAGTCGCGGGTCGAACCGGCTCTGATACCATATGTAAGGACCCTCCTGGTTAGGACAACAACTCTGATACAGGTGCAATTTTTTTTGTGTGTGTGTTTTAAAAGTTTGTGCGCGCATGTAGGAGGGGAAACAGACATACTGGACTCTACGTCACCACCCGACGACTGACAAGACGCCACCACGACGATCACAACTAGAAGACGCAAGGCGTACAACAAGTAACTGCAAGCAAAGAACCCCCCCCAAGACCAATGCACCCCACAATATCTTCAACAATAATGACATACTGGGTTAGGTACCGTACAAACACAAAAGGTAGAATCCATGGTAGTAGGTTTACTATTTCTGCACAGGAAAGCAGGGTGTTTAATCTTAGTCCTCTGCTCCAGAGAGAGAGGAGGTCAGATAAGCTCTTGGCTGACTGCTCAGGCAAAAACTAGTAATCCCCTAAGGGTGTCGCAAGAGTGGAAAACCTGCCTTTAAAGGGCCCAAGACTCTTGATACGGCACTGGATTCTTGACGCAGGGAAACACACAGACATATATACTAAGGCTACTGGAGGTGTCTACATCCCTCCCTACACAAGCAGACCACGCAATGCAATACCACCAAGTACTACAAAATTAGGAACACTCATGACCTCTACGGGGGACGCAAGTCAAGAGGACTTAAATATCGACCGACCACTATTGAGACCCAAAGACATCAATCAAGTTCAATTCCTCCATTAATTATCATTAACCGACGAAGACCTTATCACAAGGTAAAAACCAATAATCTCAAACCCCCTCTATTTATTTAGTCATAAGGTTATTTTGCACTAGTCCAAGGACAAGCAGTAATCACGAGCGTATTGCATTTTTTGGTTAATCGCCATAAATAAGTGACGATATCATTACCATAATGGTAAACCCTCGAACATTTACATTATCCATATTATCTTGCCTTTCCTTCTAGTTTATTACCATACATTAGAATAACCTAACAAATATTTTCATTGCAATTTAGATCTTATGATTAACACTTCAATTTAAATGAATAATAACCTTGCAATTTAACCTCATCACGAGCATTCAATTAAACAAATATTAACATTTCGAATCTACCATCATCATTAACATGGCAAATTAAAACAAATACTATTATTTCAATGTAACCAAGTATCACCATTGCAATTAAGTAAATATTAATATTGCAGTTCAAGCTTCATCCTTAGCATTTCAATTTAACAATATTAACATCAAATAAACAAGTTAAGATGGCTTCTTAAGCATCATCATTACATTGCATTTTAAAAAATAATAACATTAAACTAAACAAAGTTAACATGGTAGCTTAAGCACCATCATTACATTGCATTCTAAACAATAATAACATTAAATTAAACAAGGTTAACATGGCTTCTTAAGCATCATCATTATATTGCATTTTAAACTTTAATAACATTAAACTAAACAAGGTTAACATGGCTTCTTAAGAATCATCATTATATTGCATTTTAAACATTAATAACATTAAATTAAACAAGGTTAACATGGCTTCTTAAGCATCATCTTTATATTGCATTTTAAACTTTATAACATTAAACTAAACAAGGTTAGCATGGCTTCTTAAGCATCATCATTATATTGCATTTTAAACATTAATAACATTAAACTAAACAAGGTTAACATGGCTTCTTAAGCATCATCATTATATTGCAATTTAAACTTTAATAACATTAAACTAAACAAGGTTACCATGGCTTCTTAAGCATCATCATTATATTGCATTTTAAACATTAATATCATTTAACTAAACAAGGTTAACATGGCTTCTTAAGCATCATCATTACACCCCTGATAAACTAATAACGATGATGAGCACAAAGAATAACAACTAGGAGGAAATTCTTATGGCAATTCGTAGGGTAACTGGAATCTCCCTATTGCAGTTATACTATAGCAGATTCCTTTAAATAAAACCTAATTCTTCGTAAATCATAATCTTTCATTAAAAGAGAACGGTAGTGTGTTCTTATTAAATCCTTGTCTTGTAGCCATTCAAGATAGTTAGACGCGTCCATGGGGTATAAGATTTTCCCAGCTCTGCGTTTTAAAAAGGTACACGTATTGCACTATCATTATTGCACGGTTTCAAATGATAGCCAATCTTGGTTTTGGCAACCGACAATACCCTCCCCAATGGCTGATACCAATCAAATATAAAACTGTCTCCTACATTATAACTATAATAGGTTTCAAAGGCGGTAAGGGCGTAAACCTAAATCTAAATCCATTTTTGTGGGACAAGATCCTCCTTCTGCTCAGTAATTAGAACTTAGAAATCTAGGGTTTCTCAGGACCCTCGGCCAGCGCGCCAGTGAGAGCCGCATAATCTATATTCATAAATTTACTACAACTTTTATCTATAAATATGGACTATCTCTATCAAATTTTTAGACATGAGTTTTTAAGAAAAAAAAGAGATGCTATTTGAAATTAATAATAATAAGTCATAACGCAAAGAATGGATGTATTAAGATATGCATTGGACAATATGGTTGAAGTATTTTCACATCAACATTTAACTGAGATATGGAACTATGGTGCAAGTTCTATGTAATTTTAAATTTCTGAGGTATGCAAATGTCAGGATGCATTTAGAGCTGTCAGGTAAACCTAATCTACAATCTGAAATATCCAAGGTAACTCCAAACTAAAACGCCTCCCCTCAGACCAAACCAAACACGCTATGTACACTTAGCCTGAGCTTGCAAGTCCTGAAAAGTGTACTCTGATAAAGATATAGCTATAGAAACAGGTGTGAATAAAGAAGGTGAGCAGTGTAATGTCTAGTGTCTTAGAGAAATTAAAGAAAGGAGGTACCAGTAGTGATGTACGGTGAAGGGTCCAGCGGCTAAGGTAGCTAATAAGGGCGAGCTGCGATCTAGAGGTTATTGGGCGTGTAAGGAACGTCGTCAACCAGGAGATGGCCACCGAAAAGGGACAGTGGGGCTCGATTTAAAACCCTGACAGGAGTGAGGACCACTGAAAAATTAACTGTAGAGATAGGGCTGGGGAAAGCGTCTAGAAGCAGAACTAGAAAATTTTATTACAGATCTAAGTATCACTAAAAACTCGCTTTGTATCTCGAGGGATTACTTAGAGAGAATGGGTGCAAAATAACACTGATGATGACAGCATCTGGGAGAGCCACGCCAGTGCCACCACTGGGTGATCGAGGTCAGTAAAGAGGCAGGTGTTGATCCATCAAATGAATGCCAAAAACTGATCTGGTTGCAGAAATCAGAAGGTACAAGATCTGGTAAGCCGGATAGCATGAAAGCATCTATGGTGAGACATCTGGTTGAGGGCCATGAGTAGGTTTTGGGAACTAAGCACCATTCCAATAGTTGGTACATCAAGAACCCAACTAACGGATCTGACAAAAGGGGTTTCCAGCGAGTCCAGATTTGCATAAGGGCGTGGAAAAACTATTACACAGTTGTAGACAAAAAATTTCTCCATACAGAATGAGAATCAACCTCACGCAACCAGCGCAAGGAAAATAAAATAAAAACATCAACGCAATCCAGAAGGTAAACGATAACTATTTTACACAGTCCTAGAATAAATCTTATGCCATCCAGAATGAGAATCAAAATATTATGCAGACCTGAGTAATGGAAATAAAATAAAAACTTTACCACAGACGAGAAAGTAACCAATAACTAGTTACACTGTCTTTCATTCTACCGAAGGGCGTACCTTTTTCTGTTTGCCTCCTCCGAAGGTTTTCCACGCGCTTCGTGCAATCCTGCTCTGTGCCGACCATAGAGGACTCACCGGTACCTCCCAGCCAAACGCTAGGGGTACTCTCCTTCCCCCTCAGCCCCCCGAGCCGCAAAGGAGCCACACACAATCCAGACAGTACCTAACTTCCCAGCTTGCCTCCAAGGCTGAGCTACCACTCAAGTCAGCTGGGAAATCCCCAACTCCTACAAGCAATTAGTCTCGTTTGTCATTTTGGCAGCATAACAATACTCCATAGCAGATCCCCTTCTTTTCCCCCATCTCCTTTCTTTTATCCTCTTTTTTTGAGTTAATCCCATTAGGTTTTCCCCAAAAACCCTAAATCCCCTTTCTTTTAAGTTTTTCCCCCTTTTTATTTATTTATTTCTTTATTTTCATTTCTTTTTTTTGAAAACACAAAAGGTAAATGTGCCTATCCATCTTTTCATATTATTATTATTATTTATTTTTTAAATTCATAACATATATATATATATTTTCTTTTAAACTCCCTTTAGTTAACTAATTAATTTCCTCTTTTCAAATTTACAACCCTCTAATTGAATTAATTTATTAAATATCTTTATTTTACCCTACACCCTTTACGAAGACTCACATTATCTTAAGTGGGTTTTTTTGTTCAATTTTATTATTAGCACTTGTATTGTTAATGCTTAGCTAGTAGGAAATGAAATTCTAATGTTATTTGAATTGCAAAGTTGTTGTGAGCTAGAATATACTGGCGTTTTTATTAGGAGATGGTTAAGTATTGATTATCATATTAGGGCGAAGTAGTAGCACCTTCCTAAAGAGACAAATTATCAAGCTTATTACCGAGAATGAGGAAAGGCCTTATGTACGCAATTAAGTAAGGAAATACTTTATGAATTCAATTAACAGAGGAAAATTTTTATGTATTTAATTAAGGAAGGAAAC
>JASDQU011100275.1:3064-27446 GCA_032191745.1 Picea mariana | reverse complement strand
TCAACTGAAAAATATTGTCATAATGGCTGCAGCCATTGTGTGCAGTTGCACCTGCACGCCGGCCTAGAATACACAAGAATGCCAAAGATCCAGACCAAAGGTAATGGGGTGCTAAAATGCTGAGAATTTTGGGACTGTAATTTCAGAATTCAGTTTTATTGGTTCTCTCTTAAGAGTAGAAGGTCAATGAATAAAATATTGACGAGTTCTTGTATGTATTATTGAATTTTTCTAGCAGGTAGACGCGAAGGAGAGAGCTTGTTACTGAAAATTTGAAGATCAGAATTACAGATTTGAAAGCATGAAGGTACCCTGTAGCTCTCCTGATCTCATATACAAAAGGCTTCTCATATGCAAAATATGCCTGGAGCTCTTTGGCTTTGCGCCATGTACATCTCATTATTAATACGTTGAATTATGAAAGAAGCATATCTCCTTAAAAAGATTAAGGAGGTCAACTTCATCTTTAGTGTGTAGTAATTTTTATCTAGTATTATATAAAAATAATTAAATTGTTTGTGTTTTTAAAATCATATATAGTGTGAAATGGTTTTAATGGTTAAGAATATGTATTTCTTTCATTAAAATTATAGGTTTAAATCCAAAGAAGTTCATTGTCCAACAAACAAGAGAATCTCATACACCAATTTATTGTTTGGCTTGACTTTAATATACACACACTTTGTATGTAATTTTGTATTTTCTTTTATGATATTACCAAAAAAGATAAAATATATACACCCATATAAATTTAATAAGTCAATTTCTTCTTCAGTGAATATATAGATTTGATGTTTAACTAGACCATAATCTTAAAATTAGATGATTACTATTATAATATATATACATACTAAGGAAAATTAAATTCAAAAAAAATATTTTTTCTATGAATATACAAAAGGTTTCTAAAAAAGTGAATAGTTTACATAATAATATTTTATTTCAATTATTAAATCATAATTATATTTATGTTTTACTAAATTTTTAATATTAAATTTAAATTCAAGTTTTTTATTAATAAATAGAAATTGTAAATCCCTTTGGAGTCTTGGAGACAAGTTGGTCAAGAGAACACAAGGAGTATGTGATTGATTGGGTAGATGAAGTCTTATAGGTATGGATAGGAGCACCTTGGGTACATGATGATAATGTGTGGACCCAAGGGGGCATGCACCTCACGACATAAGATGAAGACTTGGGTTGCGTTGGGGCAAGGACGAGGTGACTTGGGCACGTGCCCAAGAAGTGGACTTGCCTACCCTTGGCAGCATGGGAACATATTGTTCTGGATTTTGACACATGGCGAGTATATGGGATGTCCATGCAAATGAAATAGCCTGCCCGTGCCTTGGAGAGGGTGACCAATGCCTCAAAATCTGTGATATGCCTCAAAAGATGTGCAACTGAATAATCATCTACAAAATGATCTATGAAGGCCCAAGTGTGGTACATACATATGAAAGAGAGGGTCCATGTGGGTAAGGTTTTCTAAACCATGGGTGTGACAACCCTTACAAAGAACAAACACCTTTTTACATAGAAATAGAACAAGTGAATAGTTAAGGGCCCCATAAATCATGTATCCTTGTAGATCCACCTCAGAATGCCCACATACCTACCCAGGACATAAGTGTCTGACATCAAAGGGAGTTAGCACCTCCAAAGGGGTAGCCGGTCGGAGCAATAAAACCAAGCACCTTGAAAATGGGGACTAAAAGGACATGGCATAACCATCCAACTGAGTGGATTTGGGTAACCTCTAACTAACACATGTACATCAAAACCATCCCATCGTGGCCACATACAAAGAAATAATCACATTTTGGGGACATCGGAGTGGTCACATATTGTGACCAAATATAGGGTGGTAGATAATGTGGGGTCTAATAGTCCCAATTTTAAAATTGACGCCAATTAACAAATTGGGGCCTGCCTCTTCCAAATTATGTGTGGAAACTCAATTTTAAGAGTGGTTCCAATCTCGAAATCGGGTCCTCCTAGCAATATCTATGAACTCTTTGATCCCACCCAACTACCCCGCCCCTCCCTTCGAGAAGAGGTTGAACTTTTGGGAATCTGAAGCATGATCATATGTCCTACAGACAACCTCAAGCTTGAAGAGAAAGGTGTTAGGGATTTCTGTGGTAAGAGCCATGGAAACGAGGGAGGGAAGCATGATTACTATTCTTCATTCTTATTTCTTGATTAGTCTCCTGGAATTCAAATATCTCAGATTGCTCTTCTCCTTCTCTTGTAATGTTGTTTTAAGATCTAAGATCTTTCACTATGTTCAACTTTTCTATCATTAAGAGGATTCACAAAATCAGAGAAAGAATTAATACAAATCCTATCTCCTCTTTCATTTTTATCAACAAACTCCTCTTTCATTCTTATCAACAAATTATTCAAAAATATGTTGGGTCTTTTTTAGTAGTCTCTTTTTGTTGTATTTTATCACTCGAATTTCCATGATCTATGCCAAAAACACATGTTTTTGGTAAAAATATGCCATGTCTATCTCTAGGTTGATGTGAGCAAACTAAGGATGAAATGTTGTTTTTCTCATTTTTTCAAAATTTCCAAATGAATCATGTTGCAGTGTTAGCAACTTCCCTAGCAATGACTCCAAGTTCACTTCATGCAAAGGATGACTATATTAAAAAAACATGCAAAATCAAACATGAAAACACAAGTATGCCACTTTTATTCTAATTTTTACAATTGTAGTTTCACAAACACCCATGTTACATATAAGTTAACACTCAAATCTCCCTAATACTGCACCATCACTTGAATCATATAAACATGTATGTTGAAACCTCAACTTTGGGATTGAGGGGGGTAACAAGGAGTTAGAATGAATCTAGTGATCATGGGATGACATGGTAAGCTAGCCAGGAAAGAGAAAAGTGGGAAAGTTGAACAAATGAGTGCATAGCACAATCATCACAAGAATAAGCCATCAATAAAATTTGAATTGATGGAATTCTTTTTGAAGAAAAAGAAGGAATGAGAGCTCTTAAAAATGCCCAATTGAAAAATACAATACGAACAAAGAGGGAAAAATGCTGTGTGAATTGATAGTGGAGGTAACTATTGGAATATGCTAAAATGCAAAGACCAAAAATTTCAAAAATGCACAGAGCCAAAATTTTAGAGTAATCCAAGTTTCAAACCCTGGTTGAACTACAAGTGTGGAATTTATAGAGGCAAAACAATGCTATATAAGTAAAGAATTTTTGATCTAAAATATTGTTTTACAGTCTTAAGGTCAACCTCACAGGGATATGAATCCCCCTGCGTTTTTAGAGAGGTGGTACTCTTGTTCTTATGATTCCAAGATAATAAAATGAAATAGTTTGAGAAGGAATGGACTTTGTATTTACATTAACATTCAAGGAAAACAACACTTGAGATTTGGGACTAGGTCTTTTAAAAGAAACTTATATGTATAATATTTACAACGTGAATAGATTAAAATGCATATCGAATATAAAGAACTGAGATATTCATCACACCATTCATTAGAGAATTTAACAATACCACAAATAGAGAGAATAAAAATTGGACCGTAAATGAAAGAGAGCTTTAAATTATCATTGAACCATACAGCACCAAAAAGGCTATGATAGATAAAACATTGGGTAACATCAAAGTATTTGAGAATACAATACTAATGAAGTATACTGAGTAGCTCTCTTGAAGTCTCAAAAATAATAATGAGTCTTTAAATACAAAGGTAAATGTCTTTAAAGAAAATAAATTGCAATTTTCCTTCAAAGAGGACTGAGATTTAGCTTCCACATACCATAAAATGAAAATACTATGATGGAAAAATATCCTCCTTCACTTGCTTGCAACTAGCTCCTTTATAGGTACATGTTGTGGTTGAGGTGGAATAACTTCTCTAACCGTTTCTTGATTTTATAGTTCAGTAATTTCGATTAATTCCTTTTTCAGCCATTCCTCAATGTACTCTCTTAAAGGTGACATTGTAATTTCATGTTTAGTTTTAATCTCAAATAAATAACGGTTATTTCATTTTTTTGGTAGGTATATGGCCAATTTCTCCTCTTGAAACCTATTCCACCTTATTCCTTGTTGAATTACCTTTCCAACGAGGTAAAATTTTCCCCAAACAGACACTTGGATCTTGAGTTATGGCTTCCAGAAGTTTGTCGCTCAACAACCGATCATTTAGTAACTCAAGGGTTAATCTTAGCCCTTGATCTAAGTTCTTCCACTCCATTAAAATTTCAACTTTTTCCTTTAAAATGATATCCCACATGCATTGTGGTCAATAGTTTTTATGTGTTTATAATGAAAAGTTTACTATAGAACTCATGTGGAGAAAATAATACTATAAAGACTTTGGTGTAGCTCTCGTGCCTTAGGAAAATGTCATGAATTCATAAATTTTTTATGACCCAATCAATGTCTAGTCCTAGCCTAGTCATAACCTGGTTAGTGCCCAGGTCATCACCATGTGTCATTATGGTATTGGTCCACCTCATTGCCACATGTCATTTGAGGACATGCCCATGTCACTGCCACATGTAATTTGAGGACATGTCCATGTCACTGCCACATGTCCCAATATGGTAGATCATATGGTAAGTGAAAATATGGAAAATGGAAAAAGTAAATTGGAAAAGTAAAATGGAAAATGGAAAATGGAAATGGAAATGATGTGGAAATGAATTATGAAAATGACTAAGTTGTGGGTATTATGAAAATTAACTAAGTGGATAATGAAAATGAAAATAAGATAATTATGGAAATGAGTTGAGTATGGAAATGGTTAAGTATGGAAGAGAGTGAGGAGGGAGAGTAGAGTGGAAAGAAGTCCTCGAAAAATGGCTAAGTATGGGACAAGGCCATTATGTGGTTCACTGAAGTGAGAGGGTCATTCTGAATTTTTATTTATTTATTCCAAGAGCATGAAATCTAGGTGATAAATTTTTTTGATCAAAATCTGGCTCCAATTGCAGGATAGTGACCCCTTGCGGGTTCCTAAGAATCCATATTCCTAGTTTGGATGCCTTCTCCATTGGGCTGTGGAGTCATATTAAAAATAAATTATTTTAATTCTTCATCCGTTGGTTCATTAAGTCATCATCAAACATTACCTCCATATAGCAACTGCTTTATTGTGCAAAACTTTGATTGAAGAAACAAACTATGTACAAACCGAATCTACCTACCCTATGCTACTTGAAGGAAAGGGACACTTTTAGGCATAGGTAGATTTCCAATGGAGCCATTCCAGCATCCAACTGATATGTGGAATGAATTCTAGAATTAGGGAACATATCACGACTAATGCCAAAGAGTCAGGGGCGTGTTCAAAATGTGTTGGATAAAAACTGAACCAGATGTGATGAGAATTTGATGGCATTGCTTGGCCAACAATGCTTTGAAACCATGTCTCAATTATTGGTTTCTCAAGAATGTTATTTTCTTCGGTTGAATGAGGAGTTTCCAATTTGGAAACGATTTCATCATTTTTCTTATCATTTACCACATACAAGATTCTTGATTTATCAACTATGTATTTAAATAATTATTCTTTTATGTAACAAAAATATTTCCCATTGTTGTTCTCAAGATTAATTTCTTCCACCATTCTTTCTTTCTACCAATGCTCTCGTGACTTTTCTCATTTGTTATAATATCTTACATATGAGTATGTTGGCTTAAATCTACTTGTGCATTTGGTGGAGGCTCCTCAATTTCAATTTCAAACTTGCTGCAATGGAGTATATGAGAGGCTGGAATATTTTTCTTTCAAGTTGGAATTTTGATTTTGATTTTTAGCAGGATAACTTGATTTAGAAAAATTCTCCTTGATGTTTGATGAAAATTTTATTCCGAATCATTTGCTTCATGGTATTTTGTCCACATGGGAGAGGGTGGGTGGGAAACAATATTGACAAAATTAGAAAGGGAATATGAGTATATTCTTGGGATGAACTTTTCAAAAAATGAGTTTTCTAACACATCCCAACTAGTAATGGTCATAGGAAGCAATGAGTAGTACCATTCAAGAGCATCCCCACGCAGAGTTTGTAAAAATAATCGACATGTAACATTGTCTTCAGTGAGATTGAAAACATCACATGTGATTTTGAATTTAAAGAAGGATGCTTTGCATCTTATGAAGTATTCCCAAAGAATGTGGAAAAAATGTTAATAGGAATGTTTGGTATTTGAAAATCAACTTCTGACAGATTTAAAGGGGTTATATGAAATTGTCTCATTCTTTGGATAATTATTTTCTTTGATGAGTCTTGTAAAGCCAGTATTGGTCTTGGTGAAGAAGGCAAAGTAGCATCACAACATGAATGAATTTTTTTGGTGGAGTCGCCATGAGGATTTTCTTGAGTTTCTTGAATATTTCCAATAGAGTTGCTAGGGAATTTAGGAGTATTTTCAATGGAATCACCATGGAATGCATTCTCTAGAATCTTTGATGGTTCTTGTCTCTTTTTGTGGTTATTCCAA
Organism: Picea mariana; assembly: GCA_032191745.1. Taxonomy (NCBI): domain Eukaryota; kingdom Viridiplantae; phylum Streptophyta; class Pinopsida; order Pinales; family Pinaceae; genus Picea; species Picea mariana. The sequence goes on along the minus strand of JASDQU011100275.1, from coordinate 20,942 downwards.
TATCTCTAGCCAATCATTTTATAAATCTAGTGCATCTAGGAAAAACAACAGTCTTCTTGAATATTCTTTTTGAAACTTTGAAACATGGAGATTCTGGTTCTTCAATCAGATTTGGGAAAAAGCCTCATATATATTGAAAATAATTTTTTCCTCATTATGGTCGCCAAAATGTTGATCTAAAACACTGTTTTACGGTCTTAAGGTCAACCTCACAAGGATATGAATCCCCCTGCGTTTTTAGAGAGTTGGTAATCCTTTTGTTCTTATGATTCCAAGAAAATAAAATGAAACAAAATAAAATACAAGAAGGAACAAACTTTGTATTTACACTCACATTCAAGGAAAACAACACCTGAGATTTGAGACCAGGTGTTTTAAAATAAACTGATATGTATAATATTTACAATGTGAATATATTAGGATGCATACATAATATAAACAACTGATATATCCATCACAAAATTCATTAGAGAATTTAACAATACCACAAATAGAGAGATTAGAAATTGGACTGCAAATAAAAGAGAGCTTTAAATTATCATTCCATAAAGCACCAAAAAGATTATGATAGATAAAACATTGGGTAACTCAAGTTTTTGATCAAAGTATTTGAGAATACAGTAATGTAATATCATGAGTAGCTCTCTAGGAGTCTCAAAAATAATAATGAGTCTTTAAATACAAAGGTAAGTGTCTTTAAAGAAAATAAAATGCATTATCCCTTCGAAGAGGACTAGGATTGGGCTCCCGCGGACCATAAAATGAAAAGATTGTGATGGAAAAATATCTTCCTTCACTTTCTTGCAGATGGATCCTTTATAGGTAGATGTTGTGGTTGAGTTGGCATGATTTCTTTAACTGTTTCTTGATTTTCTAGTTCAATAATTTCAATTAATGAATTTTTCAACCATTCCTCAATGTACTCTCTTAAAGGTGCCACAATAATTTCATGTTTAATTTTAATCTCAAATAACTGATTGTTATTTAAATTTTTTGGTAGTTTTATGTCCAATTTATCCTCTTGAAACATATTCCATCATCTTCCTTGTTGAATTACCTTTCCAACGAGGTAAATTTTTCCCCAAAAGGACACCCGGAGCTTGAGTTATGGCTTCCAGAAATGTTGATATTATGGAAGCTGCAAGAGGTATTAACCTCCATGTGTAACCCTGACAAGAATAAAATATTCCGGGAAGAAAGAAGAAACCCTAAAGCATTGGACATAACCCTAGAAGACAAGTCGACTAAAGAGAATAATTAATATTGAGTTTCTAGCCTCTAGAAAGAGAAGTTGGCCCAAAAAACTAAGGTAGAGAAGTATAAATACATTATGCAAGAGCTCATTTGGACACATATAGCTCACAACTGCATAAATTTAGTGCGCACTGCAAAAATTTAGTAAGTGTGCAAGTCTGGAGAGTTGCTGCAGCTGCAGCTACTGCAACTTGTATTTTCGGTTTTAGGCTTGGAGTTTCTCTTGGTTATGGTTTGTACTTTCTTCTTGGTATTCTAGCTTTGGAGAGTGATACACTACCTTGATTGGCTATTAGGCCTAGGGTTTGCTTCCAGAATTATTTTCTGTTAAGGTTCAGGTGCTCGTGGGTGGCTTCAACCTATGGTTGGGTGACAATATTGCTATATTGTATATGGTTAAATGAGAACACCTATTATTTATAATAGGTTATGGGCCCACAATATCTTTGGACAGTCTAACCGTTGAAAGATATATTGTGAGGATTTTCTCACTTACAGATTGCAGTTATAGTCAAATTTTTTGCTACAACAACGAAACCCAACCCTCTTGTTGAGGCACCTTAAGTGAAGAGATTGACCTAATTTATGGATAGCCTAGTGCACCCTAACTTAGCACACCTACTAGTACTCTCAGCAAGCTAAGACACCAAGTTTGAGTTTTTGGTCAAAGTCAAAGGTTGACCAAGTCAAAGAAGTCATGTCTTACTCTATGAAGTCAGAAAATAAGTTAGAAGGGGCTTCTAACTTCAGAGCATGGAAGAAAATGATTGATATCATCCTTGCCAAAAATAAAGTGTTGGATATCATGAAAGGAAAGATCGTGGAACTAGAGTTTGAAGAAGGAAAAGAGAAGGAATCTCAGAACTTTGTAGTTATGGAGAAGTTCAAGGACAATGAAATCAATGCCATGAGTATCATAGTGGACTCTATAAAATACCACTTGATACCCTACATCTCTCATCTTGACTCATCTAAGAAGATGTACGATGCCCTAACTAATCTCTTCTTAGTCAGAAACATTGGAAAAGTAACGAGTCTAAAGAATGAGCTTCATGACATGAAAATGAATGATGATGAAAGAATAACATCATACTTTGTGACAATCTATCAATTAAGAGATCAACTACAAGCTATTGAAGAAATAATTTCAAGGAACTAGTAAACATAATACTCAACAACCTTCCCAAGACACGGGATGTATTTTCCGCAATCATGAACACAAGAAAGGAGTATATCACATTTGAAGAACTTTGGACTTGTTGTGCACAAGAAGAATCAAGGATTAACACAAAAGAGAAATCCCAAAAGAAATACGATGATCAATCCTTCACAACAAAATTCAAGAATTTCAGGAATAAGAGGAAGTTTGGCTTAAGGAAGGAAATAGACGAAGCATCAGTTGTCGAAGAAAGGGAAACCTCAAAGAAGGCCAAGCAGGATAAAACATACTTCTTCTTCTAAGTCAAGGTAACGTTATTCTTCAAATTTCTTGTACATACAATATTTACATAGTTTCTATACATATCTTGCATATCTATTTCTTAGAAGATAAGATGTTCAAGTGAAACAATACCTATGGAAGAATAACAAGATAAGGATTGCTATCACGATGACTACAAGTCAAGAAATACACATGAAAAGATGAAATATGTTGACAACCCTTGGTAACAATTGCTATGGAAGCTATTATGTAAGTAACAACTGCTAGATAAGCCAAAATCAGAATCAAACTTGAAGAGACCCAAAAGAAGTCAAAATAAAAAGAAGTCAACAATCAAGAGAAAATTATAAAAATACTTGTGACACTTTGCAGAAGGCAATAAGGGTGCAAACGGAAGCATGGAATCTCTTAGATGGGGGGAGTTGATTACATAATTCCAAAAGAAGAGCATGCATTCATGCATGAAGCAAGGATTAAGAGGGAGATAATCCTAAATGATATGATCCATTAAGGATTATGAAGTATGTTCCCATGTTCCCATTGAAAGTAGCATCCATGATAAGCAACACGTGTTTAGAAGAAATCCTCTTCGAAAAGAAGCCTTAAAGTATCCTTAGTTGTCCATAGACATCCATGATCCTATGATGAAAGGAAGAATTTGGAATCTTCAGGGCATGGAATCTATAGAAGATTCCATGGACCCAAGAGCTAAAGAGAAACACGAGGAAGAACATGAAGATTCCAAGAAAGAAAGAAAATCTAGAACAACCAGTTATTATACTGAGAATCACAAGACTACCATCTTGGTTTGAACCCACTAGAAGCAATCAAGAAGAATAAATGGAAGTTATGATAAAGAACAATGTATGTAAGAAAATATGAAAAAGGCTTGTGAATGGAATCATTGTGATATTCAAAGGTTCTTCTAGAAGGAGGGAGAAAAACTATAACGACAACTCACAAGTATCCATGGCTTGAAATTTACATCTAAAAGACTATTCTTCCCAAATAAAGCAAGTGATAAAAAAACTTATACCAGAAAGAGACCCATATATGCAGATATAAGAATACCTTGTATGGATTCAAACAACTTGCCACAAAGTATCTCATATATAGTAGAAGCGTGGTGAAAAATTTCTATAACAGAGATAATGTATCATAATAGTCACTCAGAAGATCGAGATGATGGATTTCTAATCCATGGAAAACTCTCAAAATGACAGAAAAAGTGCTACCTGGATATGTTTCAATTTGATCTTTTCCATGATGTCATGAGCTAGCAGGAAACAGAAGTGATGAAATCGACCATGATATATTTTAATGATCAGAGCTATACGAATCCTTTAGAGAAAACTAGTGTTCCATGACAGACCAAAGTAGATTGAGATCAAGCATTATATTCTCCGTGATGAAGTCCAGAAAAGAGAAGTGGTTCTCCAATATATCTCCACAGATGAGAAGATAAAAAATATTTTGGTAAAGCCTCTATCCAAGATGAAAAGTTTGCATATTCAGAAACAAGTTGGGGCTCGTGGAGTCGAATTTCTTATTGAAAAAGGAATATATTACTACCAGGTTAGGAGGGAGCATTGATGTGTTATTGATTTATGGAAAGTCATTTTTAGTTCGAAAAATGGTCCAGGATAACCAGTTCCTTTCCAGTTCGGAAAGTGGTTTGATATTTTTGATGGACATGCATTTTCAAGCTCAAAAAATGGTCCAGATCGAAAAATCATTTTTGTAATGAAAATTGTTCAATAGATTGTCGATGTACCATAGAAAATGATTCCCCTTATGGAAAGTGTGGGGGAATGGTCTAGGATATTCATTCTTCTTGGCAATCACTCTGAGTAGTGGTCAAGTAGAATGGTCTGCCTCGAGAGGCAGTCATTCTTTCAAAGTTCACAATTGTGAGCAGTTTCGAAGAATGATCTGTTTTCACTACAACAAAACAGGCCATTAACGCCTAGTTTAGTGCCGAATTTTAGTGCATTTGAGGGAATGAATTGGGATGATGAGAGGGCGCAAAACCCGACACTAAACGGCGTGTTCACTTGGGCACTAGATTTAGTGCCTAGTTTAGTGCCCAATTTAGCTCCCTCTTTAGCTCCCTCTTTAGCACCAGGTTTTGATCCCTGTTTAGCACCTAGTTTTGCTCCCTTTTTTGTGCCCAGTTTTGTTTATAATTTTGCACCTAGTTTAGCGCCTGATTTTGAGCCTAAAATGTGATACAACTCCCTAAATAACGCCCAAAATAGTGTCTGGTTTAGCTCCTAGTGTAGCTTCTAGTTTAGCTCCAGGCGTGGCACCTAATTTAGCTCCTAGTTTAGCTCTTGTTTTAGCGCCTAGTTTAGCTCCAAGTGTAGCTCCTAGTTTAGCTCCTGGTTTAGTACCTACTTTAGCTCCTCGTTTAGCTCCTACTTTAGCGCCTAGTTTAGCTCCACGTGTGGTGTCTAATTTAGCTTCTAGGTTAGCTCATGGTTTAGCTCCTAGTTTAGCACCTAGTTTAGCTCCTATTTTAGCTCTTTGTTTAACTCCTAGTTGAGCTCCTGATTTAGCGCCTATTTTAGCTCCTAGTTTAGTTCTTGGTTTACCGCCTAGTTTAGCTCCCAATCATGCTTCCTGTTTTGCTTCTAATGTAGCGTAAAAAATATCTTCTATTTTGGCTTCCAAATTAACGCCAAGATGTGCTTCCATTATTGCATCCTTTTTTGCTTCCAGAATTGCTTCCTTGTTAGCCCCATGGTTTGCTTCCTTTTAGTTCCAACGTTTGCTTCCTTTTTAGCATTTGGTTTTGCTTCTTTTTTAAGTCCAAGGTTTGCTTCCTTTTAGTGTTGGGATTTGATTCTTAATTAGCATCCAGTTTTTCTTCTTGTTAAACAACCAATTTAGCTTCCTACTTAGATCCAGAAATAGCTCCAAGTATGGCTTCAAATTTAATGTTGAGTTTTACTTCCAATTTAGAGCCACATTTTTCTTCCATTTTAACAACCCATGTTGTGTCCTTTTTAGCTTCCATTTAGTAATCTAACTCATTTTATTTCAATTTAATTAGTTAAATATATCATGCATCTTAAAAAACTTATATTATTATAGAGTAATTCATATTGCATTTGAAGTATTTTATATGATAGATTTTATAATTAATTTTTAGGGAACTGGACATCCATACAAACTAACAACACCATTATACTTATTAAATATCCATCCAAATAAAATCTACAACATACAATATATATAAAATAACAAGATAATGATTATAACATGATCATCATCTATAATTAAAACTAGTAAAATATATCAATATTAGATAAGTATCATGTCAAACAACTTATATCTTTAATACTGATAAGATCATCATCATATATAACTACAAGTGAAAGTCAAATATGACAATAGATCAATAACATGTCATAATGATACATGGCCAACAATCGATGCAAGTTAAGATGATATATGTCCAAATGATATAAGTCAAAATGACAAAACTCAATAATATGGTATTGCAGGACAAAGAGCAATACATATGATAATAAACATGAAAATATGCATCATAACGATATACAACAATGATCAATGATGGAGTTTATATGATCAATGTCATTGGCTACTACCAACAACTAGGTCATCATCATTATCTTGATCATCATCATTGTGGTCATCATCGTCGTCATTCACAGTGTCTTCTTCATCTGAACATATGAAACAAAACCATAATCATATTACATCATATCAAAGTGCACATACCATAATAAAATTTCAAATAAGTTACAAATAAGAAGTCATTCCAATGTTGTAAAACATGCAACAATTCCAATAAACGTTAGTAAAGATCGTAAAAAAATGTGTTATACATTTTAACTATCAATTGTAAATTCTATTACATAACCGTAAGTGCCAACCCTCTCCATTGTGTGCTATATATGATTATGTTTGACTATAAAAAAACCTTTGAGAGTTAATTGGTCTATGCATATTCTTCAAGCAAGAGCGGATTTGATTGATTTTAAGTTATGTGTTTTATTTTATTAAATAGATAATAGTGTCAGTTGGAATTTGTTGCTTGCATATATTGTGCATGGTAACTTTGAAATAAAATACTTCCTTGAGTTGACAAATTAAATAGTTGGGCAAATACTACAACGCAATTAATTCAAACATTAGTTCAACCCAATGTAACGAATGTTGTTCCTTTGAGTGTAGTTGTTGTTCATTTGAAAGGAACAACTGCCGTTCCCTTCGCGCGATTGTTGTTCCTTTGAGTGTAGTTGTTGTTCATTTGAAAGGAACAACTGTCATTCCTTTCACATGATTGTTGTTCCTTTGAGTGTAGTTGTTGTTCATTTGAAAGGAACATAATACGTCGTTCCCTTCGCATGTCTGCTATTCCTTTGAGTATCATTGTTGTTCATTTGAATAGAACAACTGTCGTTCCCTTTACAATTGTTGTTCCTTTATAGGTGTTGCATCTCTGGAGGTTGGGTATTGAAAACGGAAGGTAAGAACCTACATAGGCAAAAAGTAAAATGCTTGTGCCAACACCTACCTTTGGCTGATGCATAGAGGTTGTTTTTAGGACATATTTAGAGCTCAACATTTTGGCGCCGTTGCCGAGGAAGTTATCAAGGGCACACAAGTCCAAATGACATTGTTTTTCTAGTTGCATGTTCTTGACTCCAAGGTGAAGAGCCAGGGCATGTAGGTTTCTTGATTATTTCTTTCTTTTCATTTAGTTTTTAGTTTTTGATCCTAAATCTTATCATTTTTCTTAGTGGTGATGTAAGCACCACCTATCCTACTCACAAGTTGACAGGAACATTTGAAGAAGGAGCCTTGAGATAGCACATGAAGAATCCAACAAAAAGATGACAGGTAAGAAGGAGACATAAGTTGTTACCTTTGAATTCCCCATTAGAGATCTTGAAGGAGTGGTACAAATGCAAAGCATTCCCCCATCCAATCTACCAAATTTTCATGGTTTGGTAAATGAAGACCCTGATGCATTCTTATTTCAATTTGAAGTACTTTGTAGAGGTTATGGTTATTTTACTAATGATCAAAAGTTGAATGTTTTTCCCCTTACTCTAAAAGGAACATCCCTCCAATGGTTCATGAGCCTCAGTGGGAATTCTATACAAACTTGGGAAGACATGAAATATGTATTCTTGCAAAGGTACCAAGATTATTGCAGGGTCAATGACGATATCTTTGGAATGAGACAAGGAGAAGAAGAGAGTTTGGAAGAATATGTGGAGCGTTTTCAATGCAACCTTCAAAGATCCAAACAAAAACAGTTGGGAAAAGAGACCTTGAAAATACTCCTACTCAAAGGAATCCATGATGAATATTTAGAAATCTTAAATTTGATGGGAACAGGTGATGTATTTCAGTTACCATATGATGATATTTGTGAGTTATGTAGAAGGTATTCAAGAGGGAACTTCAATACTGGTAAGAATTCTAGTGAGCCTTATTCTCAATATTTCAAATCTGCTGCAAAAACAAGAGCTATATGAGCTGAAATAAGTAATTCAATTGAAATTTTTAAAGCTGATATCATTAGCTCATTAAATTCACAATTGGATATTTTGAAGGATAAGAAGAAATGGGAGGAACCTGAAGAAACAATTTGTCCTCGGTGCCAGAAGAAACATCTTGCAATGGATTTTCCTTTGGATAGTTTCATAATTTGTGGCATATGTGACTTGAGTCATTCAACGGATCGCTGCCCCTCCTTACCCAAGATAAAAGAAATATATCAAAGAGATCGAGGAGTTGCAACAATTTCACTACAACAACCATGGCCTACATGTATGATTCAAAACTCTATCCCTCCATTTCCTTACGCTCACAAGAGATCATTGAATACTCATACACCATGGCAACTGTGGCAACCCCAAGCTCACTCCTACCTACCTTGTCCACAAGGTTGGCATGGCCCATCTTATGATCCCATGGATACTTTCCCTCATGTTGCGGCAACCACCAATCCTCCATACTTTCCACAAGATATTCAACAACATCCTATTTTCCCATTAAGGTCATCCACACGAACCAATCATCTATACTTTCCATAATTAACTTTTCATCAAGCTCCTCCATGCCCTACAAAACTTCCTGTTCAATCCACCTCGCACCCTAACCATAATAAAGTAGTGCAATATACTTACAGTGCTGACCTGGACAAATTTCCTACATTTACCACTTATCTTGATTAATTTAGTTCTAAGCATTAGTATCCTAGTTTAGAAATAAAAATGAGACACCTTCAAGAGATCATCATTCGATCGCTTGTAGCCTTGATCTTATGGAATTTCTTTCAAAAATCATCATTTTTTAAAGTTTTAGCAGTTGCTGCAACACGTTGTATAAGTCAATCTAGGTACTCAGTGCTTGAAATTTTTGGTATGGGAGTGTATTCCATTGAAATTTAAATCATTAAAAACATTCACAGCTATTCCGATCACTTTTTGAGAGCCATATTTCATTTATTGGATTTTTGTGGCATTTTGGCTTGAAGTTTTTACTAAAACACAGTTGGGACAGTCCGTTTTTAGGAGACCAAATGGAGTTATTTTCAAAACTTGTTTACATACCAAGTATTCCTTTGAATCTAGTTTCCAATTTGAATTTTTGAGATTGGGCATCAAACTAAAAAGTTATGTTCCAAATACTAAAGGGATGTCAAGAAGGAAGCTTAGGAACAGAGCTGGGACAATCACTTTTTGGATGCCTTGTTGGATATATCTTGAAAAACTGTTTCATTTGTATATTCCCCTATGAATTTAGTTTACAATGCAATTTGAATCACTCAATTCCTATATCATATGAGGAAGTTATGACCAAAACACTCACTGCTTGTCATAAATCTGCACTTTGAAAAATATGTCTTCCCAGCTGTTCATTGGTAAATTTGACTCATCAATTCCTCGTCATTAAAACCTATTTCTATTCGATATACATACAAGAATATAATGTCATCTCCAATTTGAATCACATAAATCCGTCAACAAACGAAAAATTTATGCCTAAAACCGTGACTATTGGTCTTGTTTGAAATTCGAAAAACACTTTGTCATGCATGGTGTTACTGAGCATATTTGGCATATCATCACATGGAATTTTCTAAACCTGTTTCTAATGAACATATAACTCTGAATTTTCTTTTATTTGGCTTTGGAATCACTCAAATCGGACAAGAAACAAATAATTTATGATCGAAACACTGTTGGGTAGTATATGTTGGCCAACACTCCTGAACAGGTATAAAATGAATTTTGTTTCATTTATTTTCTTTGGATTTGTTTTATAAGTAACTACATATTTTTTTTTTTGTGTATGTCTTGGATGAAGAGAGACTGTACACCTCTCTTCTCCATGATCTCATGTTTTATTGTAGGTAAGTGCTTATGTTTTGCAGGTCCTTGGAAAATCAAAGAAGGTTAATACATGCATGAGTGATTCTTGAAGACTTTTTCTCAAATTTTCAAATTGATTGAGCACATAACAAATGGAGAGATTGATGTGAAAACCATACAAAGACCAATGTTTCAGAATTCAAGTTCCATTGCTACATTAACCATGCCAAGAATCCTTCTAAGAAGACATTATGCTCATCATGCTCATTCACGAGAACTCAGATGCATGAACCGTCAGTTGCATTGGATCCAGAGTACCTGGTTTCAACTATTGGGGCTCCTACCCTATCATTTCGTTGACCGAAAAACAATTTGTTGGAGTATCTCCAACACTAGGGTTTTGGTCAATGAGGCATAGTGCAATTTCTTAAGAGGAGGTCAATTTTCAAGAACATTGTGTTGGGTATTTTTGGCTAGTGTAGTCATGTAGTCCTTGGCCAAATAGACTTGTAGGAGCTTATGGAAGTTCGTTATGCTACTCTGTTTGGATTTATGCCCCCGGACCAAATTGAACACATGTCCTTAAATGACTTGAGGACGCGAATTGAAACTCTCGATAAAAATTAAACCGGGACTCATATGCATGAACCATCAGTTGCATTGGATTAAGAGCATTGGGTTTTAGCTAGTGGGGCCCCTACGCTATCATTCTATCGACCAAAAAACCATTTGTTGTAGTATCTTCGGCACTAGTGTTTTGGTCAACGAGGCATAGTGCAATTTCAGAAGATGAGTTCGATTTTCAAGAACACTCTGTCGAGCATTTTTTGCTAGTGTAGTCGCATGGGAATTGGCCAAATAGACTTGCGGGAGCTTACGAAACTTCATTATGCTACTCAGTTTCGATTTTATGCCCCTGGACCAAATTGGCCACATGTCCTTGAATGGCCTGAGGAAGCGAGTTGCAACTATCAATAAAACTCAAACTGAGACTCGGATGCACGAACCGTCAGTTGCATTGGATCCGTAGCACTGGGTTTCAGCTATTGGGGCTCTTACTCTATCATTCTTTTGACCAAAAAACCATTTGTTGGAGTATCTCCAACACTAGGGTTTTGGTCAATGAGGCATTATGCAATTTCTAAAGAGAAGGTCGATTTTCAAGAACATTTGTGTCAGGTATTTTTGGCTAGTGTAGTCATGTGGGCCTTGGCCAAATAGACTTGTCGGAGCTTAAGGAAGTCTGTTATGCTCCTCGGTTTGGATTTTATGCCCCTGGACCAAATTGGCCACATGTCTCTAAATGACTTGAGGAGGCGAGTTGAAACTCACGATAAAACTCAAACCGAGACTCAGATGCATGAATCGCCAGTTGCATTGGATTAAGAGAACCATTTTTCAGCTAGTGGGGCCCCTACGCTATCATTCAGTCGACCAAAAATCCATTTGTTGGAGTATCTCTGACACTAGGGTTTTTGTCAATGAGGCATAGTGCAATTTCTGAGAATGAGTTCGATTTTCAAGAACACCATGCCGACATTTTTGGGTAGTGCAGTTGCATGGAACTTGACCAAACAGACTCGTGGGTGCTTACGAAACTCTGTTATGTTGCTCGATTTGGATTTTATGCCCTCAGACCAAATTGGACACATGTCCTTGAATGGCTTGACAAGGCGAGTTGCAACTATCGATAAAAATCAAACTAAGACTTGGATATATGAACTGTCAATTGCATTGGATCCGGAGTACCTGGTTTCAACTATTGGGGCTCCTACCCTATCATTCTATCGACCGAAAAACAATTTGTTGGAGTATATCCAACACTAGGGTTTTGGTCAATGAGGCATAGTGCAATTTCTAAAGAGGAGGTCAGTTTTCAAGAACATTGTGTTGGGTCTTTTTGTCTAGTGTAGTCACGTGGTCCTTGGCCAAATAGACTTGCAGGAGCTTATGGAAGTTTGTTATGCTACTCTGTTTGGATTTTATGTCCTCGGACCAAATTGACCACATGTCTTTAAATGGCTTGAAGAGGCGAGTTGCAACTCTCGATAAAAATCAAACTGGGACTCATATGCATGAACCGTCAGTTGCATTGGATTAAGAGCACTGGGTTTCATCTAGTGGGGCCCCTACGCTATCATTCCGTCGACCGAAAAACCATTTGTTGTAGTATTTCCGACATTAGGGTTTTGGTCAACAAGGCATAGTGCAATTTCTGAAGATGATTTCGATTTTCAAGAACACTCTATCAAGCATTTTTTGCTAGTGTAGTCGCAATGAGAATTGGCTAAACAGACTTGCGGGAGATTATGAAACTCCATTATACTGCTTGGTTTGGATTTTATGCCCCTGGACCAAATTGGCCACATGTCCTTGAATGATCTGAGGAGGCGAGTTGGAACTATCAATAAAACTCAAACATAGACTTGGATGCACGAACCATTAGTTGCATTGGATCCGTAGCACTAGGTTTCAACTATTGGGGCTCTTACTCTATCATTCCTTGGACCGGAAAACCATTTGTTGGAGTATCTCCAACACTAGGGTTTTGGTCAATAAGGCATTATGCAATTTCTGAAGAGGAGATCGGTTTTCAAGAATATTGTGTCGGGTCTTTTTGGATAGTGTAGTCATGTGGGTGTTGTCCAAACAGATTTGTCAAAGCTTAAGGAAGTCTGTTATGCTACTCAGTTTGGATTTTATTCCTCTGGACCAAATTGATCACATGTCTCTAAATGGCTTGAGGAGGCGAGTTGAAACTCGCTATAAAACTCAAACCAGGACTCAGATGCATGAATCGTCAGTTGCATTAGATTAAGAGCACCATTTTTTAGCTAGTGGGGCCCCTACGCTATCATTCAATCGACCGAAAAACCATTTGTTGGAGTATCTCTGTCACTAGGGTTTTGGTCAATGAGACATAGTGCAATTTCTGAAGATGAGGTTGATTTTCAAGAACACTATGCTGGCATTTTTGGCTAGTGTAGTTGCATGGAACTTGTCCAAACAGACTTGTGGGAGCTTACAAAACTCTTTTATGCTGCTCGATTTAAATTTTATGCCCTCGGACCAAATTGACCACATGTCCTTTAATGGCTTGAGGAGACGAGTTGCAACTATTGATAAAACTCAAATCAGGACTCAGATGCATGAACCATCAGTTGCATTGGATCCAGAGTACCTGGTTTCAGCTATTGGGGCCCCTACCCTATCATTCCATCGACCGAAAAAAATTTTGTTGGAGTATCTCCAACACTAGGGTTTTGGTCAATGAGGCATAGTGCAATTTCTGAAGAGGAGGTCGATTTTCAAGAACATTATGTCGGGTCTTTTTGGCTAGTGTAGTCATTTGGTCCTTGGCCAAATAGACTTACAGGAGATTATGGAAGTTCATTATGCTACTCTGATTGGATTTTATGCCCCCGGACCAAATTGATCACATGTCCTTAAATGGCTTGAGGAGGCAAGTTGCAACTCTCGATATAAATCAAATCGGGACCCATATACATGAACCGTCAGTTGCATTGGATTAAGAGCAATGGGTTTTAGCTAGTGGGGCCCCTATGCTATCATTCTGTCGACCGAAAAACCATTTGTTGTAGTATCTCCGACACTAGGGTTTTGGTCAACGAGGCATAGTGCAATTTCTGAAGATGAGTTCGATTTTCAAGAACACTCTGTCGAGCATTTGTTTCTAGTGTATTCGCATGGGAATTGGCCAAACAAACTTGCGGGAGCTTACAAAACTCCATTATGCTGCTCGGTTTGGATTTTATGCCCCTAGACCAAATTGGCCACATGTCCTTGAATGGCTTGAGGAGGTGAGTTGCAACTATCAATAAAACTCAAACCGAGACTTGAATGCATGAACCGTAAGCTGCATTGGATCTATAGCACTGGGTTTCAGCTATTAGGTCTCTTACTCTATCATTCCTTCAACTGAAAAACTATTTGTTGGAGTATCTCCAACATTAGGGTTTTGGTCAATGAGGCATTGTGCAATTTCTGAAGAGGAGGTCGATTTTCAAGAACACTGTGCCGGGTCGTTTTGGCCAGTGTAGTCACGTGGGCCTTGGCCAAACATAATTGTTTGAGCTTAAGGAATTCTGTTATGCTATTCAGTTTGGATTTTATGCCCCTAGACCAAATTGGCCACATGTCTCTAAATGGATTGAGGAGGCGAGTTGAAACTTGCGATAAAACTCAAATTGGGACTCAGATGCATGAATCGTTAGTTGCATTGGATTAAGAGCACAATTTTTCAGCTAGCGGGGCCCCTACGCTATCATTTTGTTGACCGAAAAACCATTTGTTGGAGTATCTTCGGCACTAGGGTTTTGGTCAATGAGGCATAGTACAATTTTTGAAGATGAGGTCGATTTTCAAAATCACTTTGTCGGGCATTTTTGACTATGGTATTGGTATTCGTATTGGCATTGTATGGTATTGTATTGGTATTGGTATTGGTATGGTATTGGTATGCATATCATTGCCAATATTGGTATGGTATACCATACCAATATTGGCAATGATATGGTAGACCAATACTTGGTATTGGTATACCAATGCCATACCAATACCAAAACCATACCAATATTGATATTGGTATGGTATTGGTATTGTTATTGCATTGGTATGCACATCATTGCCAATGCATACCTTTGTCATGCAATGGTATGAAAAGGTATTGCTATTGGTATGCAATGGTATGCAATGGTATTGGTATTGGTATGGTATGTTGTTGGTATTGGTATGGTATTGGTATGCATATCATTGTCAATGCATACCATTTCCATGCAATGGTATTGGTATTGGTATGCAATGGTATGGATTGGTATGGTATTGGTATTGGTATTGGTATTGGTATGGCATGGTATAGTATGGTATTACTATTGGTATGGTATTGGTATTGGTATGGTATGGTATTGGTATTTGTATGGTATTGATATTAGTATGGTAATGGTATTGGTATGGTATAGTATGGTATTGATATTGGTATGGTATTGGTATTGGTATGGCATTGGTATGCATATCATTGATAATGCATACCATTACCATGCAATGGTATGCAATGGTATTGGTATTGGTATGCAATGTTATGGTATTGGTATTGGTATTGTTATTGGTATGCAATGGTATGGTATTGGTATTCTTGGGATTTGCAAGAGAGAATTTAACACAATGACAATGTTATGTGGAACTTTATCTCATATTATGGTATGATATTGGTATGCATATCATTGCCAATATTGGTATGGTATACCATACCTATATTGGGAATGATATGGTAGACCAATACAAGGTATTGGTATACCAATGCCATACCAATACCAATACCATACTAATATTGATATTGGTATGGTATTGGTATTGTTATGGCATTGATATGCACATCATTGCCAATGCATACATTTTCATGCAATGGTATGCAAAGGTATTGGTATTGGTATGCAATGGTATTGGAATTGGTATGGTATGTTGTTGGTATTGGTATGGTATTGGTATGCATATCATTGTCAATGCATACCATTTCCATGCAATGGTATTGGTATTGGTATGCAATGGTATGGATTGGTATGGTATTGGTATGGTATGGGATTGGTATTGGTATTGGTATGGCATGGTATAGTATGGTATTGGTATTGGTATGGTATGGTATGTTATTGGTATTTGTATGGTATTGATATTAGTATGGTATTGGTATTGGTATGGTATGGTATTGGTATTGGTATGGTATAATATGGTATTGATATTGGTATGGTATTGGTATTGGTATGGCATTGGTATGCATATCATTGCCAATGCATACCATTACCATGCAATGGTATTGGTATTGGTATTGTTATTGGTATGCAATGGTATGGTATTGTATTGGTATTGGTATTGGTATGGTATTGGTATGGTATAGTATGGTATTTTATTCGTATGGTATTGGTATTCTTGAGATTTGCAAGAGATAATTTAGCACAATGGCAATGTTATGTGGAACTTTATCTCATATTATGGTATGGTATTGGTATGCATATCATTGCCAATATTGGTATGGTATACCATACTGATATTGACAATGATATGGTAGACCAATACTTGGTATTGGTATACCAATTCCATACCAATACCATACCAATATTGATATTGGTATGGTATTGGTATTGTTATGGCATTGGTATGCACATCATTGCCAATGCATACCTTTGTCATGCAATGGTATGCAAAGGTATTGGTATTGGTATGCAATGGTATGCAATGGTATTGGTATGCATATCATTGCCATGCAATGGTATGTAATGGTATGGATTGGTATGGTATTGGTATTGGTATTGGTATTGGTATTGGTATGGCATGGTATAGTATGGTATTGATATTGGTATGGTATTGGTATTGGTATGGTATTAGTATGCATATCATTGCCAATACATACCATTACCATGCAATGGTATTGGTATTGGTATGCAATATTATGGTATTGGTATTGGTATTGTTATTGGTATGCAATGGTATGGTATTGTATTGGTATTGGTATTGGTATGGTATAGTATGGTATTGGTATTGGTATTCTTTGGATTTGCAAGAGAGAATTTAGCACAATGACAATGTTATGTGGAACTTTATATTATATTCATATAAGGATTAGGGATGAAAAATATAGTTTGGTTTGGTCCACAAATCCTATTCTAAGATAATAGATTTCAAAGTACAATACTATGTTATGTAATGCAGAACAAGAAAAAATCATTGTGGTGGAAGCCCCTTTGGAATATTAGAGCTCCTATGAAGACACGTGTTTATATGTGGCTAGTGTTGAGAGACAAGTTACTTCTTTGAGATCATTTGCAAAGAAGAAGTAACCAAGGGTCGAACATGTGTTCACTTTGTAATATGGATGATGAAGTTATCACCCATCTATTAGTGAAAAACAACTATGTTAGAGAAGGTCCAAGGGAAAGAAGGCCCTATGAATGTTAAATGAGAATACAACTTATCCAAATAGTAGGATAAATAAATTAAACAAAAGTGGCGAAGCCCTGCTAGGCAAACTGTGTTTGTTATCAGGAGCCACAAAACAAGGGCTAGTATTTCCAAACTTCATAAATTTCAAGGAACATTCCACAAGTTCATAATATTCAGAGGAAATAAAGGACAAGGATGCCCAAATGGGGAGCCATTGACAAAAAAATAGGGAAAAAACAAGGCAAGGGATCTTTCGGTAATATTTATACCTCATTCTCCATCCATATTACAAAGTTGGTCCACTTTTTATTTTGTAACATTTCTTTTTCAAAATGAGTTGGATGCCAACCATATTTGTCTTCCTGTCAAAACATGGCACATGGACTAGTTAAACTAATAAATATGTAATCATTTACTTTTTCTAGGAAATAAATAAAAAAAAACATTTCACATAATAAATATACTTACAAAGGTGCAGATCAAGGCCTGTAAACCTTTTTGGCCACTATGATGCATGGCTTGGAGTTTTGCAAGCCTAGCTTTGGAGACTTTGTCCTGAAACATAAAGTAATTCAATTGAACTATGCACAAATAAAATATAAAAATCGTTTAAGAAATTTGATATAATATTATGAGAAAATTGAAATACCTGGATACTCTCCTCACCAGACTTCCTTCGTGCATCTGGCTTCTCATATGATTTGACAAGTTCTTTCCATACTTTTATACTGACATCAATTGGCCTTTTTTTGAGCCTTAGCTCGGGCGGGAGTTTTTTTATCTTCTTTGTTTGATTGCACCTAAATCTCTTGCAATTTTGAGACATTTGTCTTTTCACTTTTTTTACTGACCAACCTATGCCAAATTCAGACTC
>JASDQU011100273.1:67327-77579 GCA_032191745.1 Picea mariana | reverse complement strand
GCGACGAAAATTTTCATGGTCTATATAGAAAACTAGTCGCAGGCTTTTTTCCTATCGTTGAAATTGCAACAAAAACTTTTCTTGGTTTATATAGCAAATTTGTTGCAGGATTTTTTACTACCGTCACAATTGCGATGACAACTTCCTTGGTTTATATAGCAAATTTGTCACAGGATTTTTTATTACCATTGAAATTGTGACGACAACTTTTCTTGGTTTATATAGCAAATTTATCGTAGGATTTTTTTATGACTGTCGCAATTGTGATGAAAACCTTTCTTGGTTTATATAGCAAATTCATCGCAGGATTATTATTTTCGTTGAAATTGCGACAACAAATTTTTTTGGTTTATATAGAAAATTCGTTGCTGGAATTTTGTTGTGCGTCGAAAGTGTGACAAAAAATATTTAAAAAAAAAATATTATTTTTGGGCGAAATAAATAAAATTTTGTTTTAGAGCAATCTTGTGGGAATTAGTGCTAACTTGAAAGTTAGCATTAATCCATTTTAATCCATTATGGGATGAAATATGCACTTGAAAGT
The DNA here is from genome assembly GCA_032191745.1 of Picea mariana. NCBI lineage: Eukaryota > Viridiplantae > Streptophyta > Pinopsida > Pinales > Pinaceae > Picea > Picea mariana. Next base: position 77,035 of record JASDQU011100273.1, on the reverse strand, counting down.
GCTTTTAAGCTAATATATGGTAAGAGTGTGCCTCGGGAAGAGGCCAAATAAGGCCTCCAAATTAAAAATTTAGCCTAAAAACCAAAAGCGACTTGGAAATGTGCATGAATATATTAAAACTTTGCTTAAGTTGTTTGTTTTCTATGCGATAATAATACAACCATGAAAAATCGATTACTATAAGTCCCTGTTTCCTAAAGGGCAGGGACTAATAAAATAAAACAAGCCTTGGATAATACAAATGAAAACTGAGGGGATATTATAGCTATAGGTATGCATGAATGTATGAGTTCATAAAAATAATGATGTTTCAAGGAACATAGTTCTAACACAACACATTGCATACAAGATTTACTAGAAAAGGCTTTCATAATTCTAGGAGGGAATTGAACAATATTTTTAGTATGTTCCTACACATTAATAGAAAGAAATTTCATCCTTTATTGATTTTCTCATTTTTTGGTATTCAAAATCTATGGGAAAATTATATTTTATCATTTTTTGGTATTCAAAATCTATGAGAAAATTATATTTTATCATTTTTTGGTATTTAAAATCTATGGGAAAATTATATTGAAACTAAGAAAAACATTTGGTAAGCTAATTGTATGCTCTCAATATTGAAGGTATATATTCTCTTTATGTATATCTATGTGCATAAGTGTATTTAGTACTAACATAATGTTTTACAAGACAATTCACAAATTCTACATTAACATGCATTTTCTATAAGATCCTAAAATATTCATGCTCAAGTACCAAAAAAAAATAAATGTACAATTCATGAATGCTACATTAACATGCATTTTCTATAAGATCCTAAAATATTCATCCTCCAGTACCAAAGGGAAACAAGTGTTGCATGGCAGCATAGTCCCTGCCATGTTGGGATGGGAGTAAATGCGACTGAGTACAAACACATGGCTAGAAAGTTGAAATACATGTGGTTTTCATGCAGAACATAGTATTCCCGAATTAGTTCTTCCTCAAATATATCAAAATTTATCAACATTTAAAAGGTTCTTGGACACAAAAAATTTAGCATTGGCGAATTATTTTTTTTTCCATACGTTCATGGAGAAACACACAAAAAAAATAGTATTAACATGTGTTACATAGGTTGGTGGAAAAAAGCACAAAGAAATTTGCATCCCCGAATTAGTTATCTTTAAAACAAGGGCTCCTGACACAAAATAAATTCAAATTTATGAAATTATAGGTTCCTAAACAGCATAAATTATACATACCAAATATGTAATTTTATAAAGTAGATATTTTGTTTTATAAATATGAAATATGTACTTTTATAAAGTATGGGGATGAGATTTTATACAGCATGCATGGAGCCCTCATTCCATACTTAGCCATTTTTTTGAATCACAGGTTGTGGGGCTGGCAAGCTCAAAATTGGGCCTCTGATGTTCTGTGCCCTACAAATAGCACCGACATTTCCGCGATATACAAATTAACAAGCGAAGTTGCGGACCATAGAAATTTATCACAAATTAATAATGTCTATTACATATCTCTGAAAATTACATAAACATTTAAAAGTATACAATAAAATAGTAATAATGTCTGTTACATAGGTTCGTGGAAAAAAACAGAAGAAAATTAGCATTCCCAAATTAGTTTGCTTTAAAACAAAGGCTTTTCTTGGACAAAAAAAAATTAACATTGCCAAATTTGTTTCTTTATATATGTTTTACATATGTCCATGGAGAGAAACACAAAAAAGTACAGTAATGTCTAGTACATAGGTTCGTGTAAAAAAACACAAAGAAATAAGCGTTCTCGAATTAGCTATGTTTAAAACAAGGGATCCTCGACACAAAAGAAATTGAAATTTATCAAAATTTAGAAAGCAGATATTTCTATAAAGTATGGGGATGAGATTTTATAGAGCATGCACAGAGCCCTCATTCTAGACTTAACCAGTTTTTGGATTGCGGGTTCTCAGGCTGGTGGGCTAAAAATTGGATCTATGTTGTTCCATGCCCTACAAATAGCATCGAGAGTTCCACGATATACAAATTGACAAGCGAACTTGCGAACGATAGAAATTTATCAAAAAATAAGTTTTGTCTGTTACATATCTCTTGAAATTACATGAACATTTAAAAGAATACAATAAAATAGTAATAATTTTTGTTACATAGGTTCTTGGAGAAAAACACAAAAAATTTAGCATTTCCGAACTAGTTTGCTTTAAAACAAAGGATTTTAGACAGAATAAAAATCGAAATTTATCAAAGTATAGAATCCCGGACACCCAAAAAGTTAGAATACAATAGAATAGTAACAACGTCATGCAAGACAAAAAAATTAGCATACAATAGGACACAAAAAATGTAGCAGACCTCCATAGTTAGCCAATTTTCGGATCGCAGCTTCTCGAGTTGGCGGGCTCAAAATTGGGCCTTTGTTGTTTCGTTCCCCACAAATAGCAACGAGAGTTACGCGATATACAAATTGGCAAGTGGAGTTGTGGACTATATAAATTTAACAAAAATAAATAATGTCTGTTACATATGTCTCTAAATGCATTCCTGAATTAGTTTGCTTGAAAGAAAAGGCTTGTGGACACAAGAAAAATCGAAATTTATGAAATTATAGGTTCCTGGACACCCATAAAATTAGCATACAATAGAATAATAAGAACATCATGCAAGACAAAAATTAGCATATAATAGGACACAAGAAATGTAGCAGACCCGAATTAGTTTTCTTTATAACAAATAAGAAAGGTTCATGGACACCCAAAATTTAGTATACAATAAAGGCATTCGCGAATTAGTTTTCTTTGGAATTTATCAAAAATTAATAATGTGTGCTACATATTTCTGGAAATTTAAATGTGTTTATCATATAGACTGGGATTGGGGCTCTCGCGGACCATAAAAAGAAATAAGTACAAGAATAAAGAATGTCGAAAGAAGAAGTGTGCAATGGTAGAGAGGAAGACCTGAAAAGAAGAAATTGAAAGTTATGAGTCTTTGGTTACAATTTTCTATTTAAAGAGGTCATAACTGGATTGATAAAGAAAACAATATGACAGTATAGAATTAAACTGGATTGATAAAGAAAACAAGATGGAAATATAGACTTACTATGAAGCCGATGCGTTTCTGTTCCTGTCGTCGATGGTCAGTGGAGTCATGTCGACTGGTTGTTGCCTTTTCTGGATGAGGCTATCCATTCTCTATTGGAACCATTCTTCGATGTATCTTTTCATGGGGGCCATGTTGATTTCATCCCTAATTTCTATGTCGTAAAGTTCGTTTTATAATTTCCTTAGATCCATTGAAATACTATGCAGACTTTGTTCAATTTCTTCATTATGTGCCACATAGTCCAGTACCTAGTGCTTGTGCTCATCTAGATGATGTTCAAGTATGCCATAAAACTTTTCGAACGACAGCCCCTTTAAAATATCAACTTGTTCTTGGAAGGCTTATTTGGTCATTGACAAGGATTTGAGAATTAAGTTTGCATCTTGAACCTTTTTGGTACTTCCGGCTAAGTCTATTTGGAGCAAGCTTGTGAATAAATCTTCCTTTTCTGATATGACTTCTTTACATGACCCGACAATGAGCTCCAAGTTGTTAATTTTCTTTTGCCAACATGATTTTACTTTTTTCGTTCACTTTGGGGAGGGCAATTTCTCTTGTCTTCTTTTCAGTTCCGATGTGTTGATAGCATAGTTGGAAAAATGGTTCAACACCTATTCACAGAAATGGTGATCATTTTTTTAATTGACCTCCAAGTGTTCCAAGAAATCATTTGCCTTGTTTCCAAAGGAAACTAAATTTTGTGATGTTTCCCAAGCTTCAGTAACCAGCTGCATTCTTTTGTTGATGTTATTCTCTACAAGGGCTCTATATCATGCAAGGAGGGTAGACGATACTTTCATCTTGGCTGCAATTGTAGCAAGCACGATTTTTTCTGAAGGACTGGAAAGTTATGGGGTTGCAATGAAAGCCTTCTCAAATTTGTTGAGGCGGTATTTTAGATTGGCATTTTCTGTGTCAATTCCTCCAATGGAATCATGAAGAATTTCACGGGTTACTGGATATTTGTCTTTCCTATTTGTTACATATCTCTTTTCAATGACCATAATTTTAGATTGGCTGTCAAAAACAACACTCTGGAATACGAAGGATTCATCTTCGTCAAAAAATTTGGTCTTAGATATTTCCACCGCGGACAACCCTATTTTCTGCACGTGCTCAATTTCAATTTGAAGGTGCATCTGTTCACTTTCAATTTCGGGATCCTTCGCCTGCACTACATTGTTTTTTCTCTTCTTCGTCAGTGGAATATTGTGAGAACTATTAATTTTTATACAAGGAGGGTTCTTATCTCCTCCTCCGTTAGAAGATTTCTGGGTTGCTTTCTTACTATGGTGGGTCGTCAAAATGATGCTTTGTGATGTCATGTTTTTGGGAGTGATGGCGGGGGATGGGGTGCTCTTCTCATTGGATACTTTTCCATGTTGTCTATACAATTTAGTCATGCTTTGAAATGTTTCTGCGTCGCAATTAGCAGAAGAAGGATTGTTTTCCACACTATCCTTGTCTTCGGTCAGGTGTCTATGGATAAAAGAGTTGTTAAAGCCCACTGCCAGTAAATGTTCTCAAAAAATCCCATTAGGGCCGAACCCTTTTATCCTTTCAGCATATGTTAGGTTCAATTTCTTGAAATGGGCAAAAAACTCGTCAATCTTGTTGATGTTTCTGCACACGAAGTCTCCGACTTTCCAGGGTAGAGGAATGAACTGTTTTTTTTCTTGTCATGGAAAAAATGCAACCAGTGGTTGTATTTCCTTGTTATTTCTACAACAAACATCTTGTCTGTGATGTGGCATGGAAGGAAAGAAAGATTTTCCTTAGAGCCAAAGACCATGAGGACACTGTGATTTTCCTTTTGTTCAAGTGTGTCCTTCCTATTAAAAAATTTCATTGCTTGTCTAGACATCCGTGGAGCATCCTCGCCTAATAATAAATCTTTGAAAACTGAGACAAAGCCATTAAAAACTTCATAAAAACAATGGGAGGCCTTCTGCCTCCACAGCGACTCATACCATAATGTTATTGGGTCAAATCCATAGTTTATTTCATTGGAAAGAGAAAGTTTTGGAAACGGGCAACAATGCACTATTTCAAAAATCAAGTAGGATGACATATAAATTTTGTTTGATTATTTGAATCATGACAATTCGGAACAGAGATCAATGGAAATTAGCTTCCCCTAATCTAAAATGTATTTTTCTTTGACTGTGAAATACAAAATATAAATAATTATGTGGGAAATGCTTGTCGTGGATGCCTGTCCCGTTATTCTTGTAAACATCCAAGCAATTTCCTAGAATGGATTTCTAAAGGAACTCACCTACAACCTTGTGATATCTTCAGGAACTATTGTCGGGTCTTCGAGAAAGTTGGCTAAGATGTCCAACCTGTTATCATGATTTTCTATAAACTACCTATAGTCTTGTTCTCTGAACGTCAATGTTGGTTCCGACAATTTTAATTTCTCGCAGAAGACCTGAGGTGACAATGAAATAGGAGAATGGTCACACAGTGGAATAATTCTTTTCCCTGGAATATATTTTTTGGTGCACCAAGAGACCACCTCCTTACCATCAAAAACCTCAAGGACGCAACCTGCACGAGCGATTCCAGAGGTCCAAATCAATTTGTTCTAGGCGGAATGGGATGAATAGTAAACGTATGTCCTGGACCAATGGAAGTTATGGTCCTGATGTCTGAACATATTTGTTGTATCTCCACAAAACTGTCGTCAACCTGCTGCCATAAGTGTACAAGAACGTTTGTTTGCTCCAAACGATGAATGAAATGAGAAGTTGGAAGGGATAATATAACCCAATGCAAATCTTGGTCCAAAGCGTGTGAATGGGATATGTCCTCGACACTTTCGTTCATTAATGAAAATTTGGATGACAGTTGCATCATGCGTTGTTCACATTAACCACTAGTAATTGCATAGATAGAAATGCGAGTATGGCGGATATTGCAATGTGCGATTAAGAATTGTAGATTTCTTGAGTGCGCCAACAGGAGGATGCGTGTTTGACATAAACAATCAGAAGGGAGAAAATAACTCTCCGCACATTTTTGTTTAATGCGTAATAATGGGAAATCACCTCGAGCATTTTTCCCATTAATGACAATGTTGACGGTTCCTGCATGGCGAGATGTTAGCATGAAAAGTTTCTAATTGCATAGTAAGAAAGTACACAGGTCGCGGGCACCAGAAAAAACATATTCAAAATATGGTTACAAGGTACAACCATTGAAGGTGAGGCTGTGAGGGTCAAATTGTCTGTCTGGGAATGTTTTGAGTGCAATACATGTAACGGCGAAGAGGGCATGGTAGAATAGTCTAGAGGGAAATTTGTATATGACTAGTAAGAGCATAACTAATGTATATCAGGGAGGAGAAAAACTTAATGCGGATGGAAGGAAACGAGAGATACTTTGAAACATTTATGATCTGTGGTAGAGTGAATCTTGTGAGCTCGACGAGTCGGTGCTGGAATTGTAGATCAGGGAAGTGAGGATCCAAAATGGGGTCACAAGGTGTCTACAAAAGACGTGAGGACCGACGGTCAAATTGTATCATTCAAAAAAATTGAATGCATAATCTGGAACCCGGTAGTCAATTTCTATATTGCAGAGGGCTCGATGCAAACTGTTTCGTATCAGTGTGTGCAGTTGTCACTAGTAAGATCATAACTAATGTATATTAGGAAGGATAAAAAGTTAGTGGGGATGGAAGACAACGAAAAATACTCAGAAACATTTGTGAACCATGGTAGAGTGAATCTTTCAAGTTCAAGGAGTCCATGGTAGAATTGTAGATCATGAAAGTTTTGAGTGCAAAATGTACATCATGGAACAAAAAGAAGCAAAGTTCGAAACCGCCAACCTGACAATCGCGGCCATAAAATTGGCTATGTATTGAAAGCAACAGCGGCCAATCAGATTCGGCGTGTGATTATATAAATGGAGATAAAGATATGTCATCCCGCCACCACTGGAACCCACAATTATAGAAAGGCGACTAAGTATATAACTAGAGAGCCATAATACACGAGAAGAAGAAAAGGGAAAAAGGACTAAGGAGTCGGTAGTGGAATTGTATATCACAAAAAAATTTAGTAGAAGATGTGTACACGATAGTCAATTTGTATATTCAGAGTGCGGGATGCCAACTGTTTCCTACCACTGTCGAAATTCGGTAGTGAATTTGTCGGAATCCGGTAGTCAATTTGTATATTGCAGAGGGTGTTATGCCAACTATTTCGTACCTCTATGTCTAGTTGTCACTACTAAGAGCTAATTTAGTATTAAAAATAATTTTTTAGATACTGTTAGATACTTGATAGGGATTACCATCCTTAAACAATGGAAATCGCAACCCTGCTAGCCTTGGACTCCGTGTGTCAATTTGTATATCACGGAACTGGGAGCGTTGTTTGGAGGACATGGAACAATAAAAGTGCAATGTTGAGTTAGTCAGTCCGTAGGCCCGCTTCTCAATTTGTATATCGTGGAATTCTTGGTGCTATTTGTAGGGCAAGGAACAATGGAGGCCCAATTTTGAGTCTGCCTACCCGAGAACTCGCGATCCAAAATGTGTCTAGGCATGTAATGCACAATCTGTACATGTTCTATAACATATCATGTCCATACTTTATAGTCCCATAATACACGATAAGAAAAAAAGGGAAAAAGGACGGAGGAGTCTGTAGTGGAATGGTGAATCACAGAAATTTTGAGTGGAAGATGTATATCACGGAACAAAAAGTAGCAGACCTCAATTACACCAACTCAGCAACCACACGCATAAAACTCACTAAGTATGAAAAGGAACAGGGGGCAGTCCAATTCGCCATGCGAGGATATAGATGGAGATGAAAATATGTCAACACACCAACATATATAAAAGTGATAAAGGACACTAAGTATATAACTAGAGAGCCATAATACATGGAAAGAAGAAAAGGGAAAAAGGATTAAGGAGTCTACGGTGGAATTGTAGATCACGGAAATTTTGACTACAAGATGTGAACCCGGTAGTCAATTTGTATATTGCAGAGGGTCGTATGCCAACTGTTTCGTACCATTGTGTTCAGTTGTCGCTAGTAAGAGCATAACCAATCTATATTAGGAACGAGAGGAAGTTAGTACTTTTAAACATTTGTGAATTGTGGTATAATGAAGTTTGGTGCCAACTCGAAACAGTATCCAAGAGTTGGACATTTCATGAACCCTGTAATAGGAGGACCCAAAACAAGTTGACAAGGTATTTGTAGAATATGTGAGGCCCCGATGTTCAAATTGTATCTCTCTAAACATTTGAATGCATAATCTGTAATAGGGAAGAGAAGATGATGTCAAAATCTGGTATTCAATTTGTGTATTGCAGAGAGTGTGATGCGTACTGTTTCGTACCTGTCTCCAGTTGTCACTACTAAGAGGTAACTTAGTATTGAAAATATTTTTTTACATACTGTTAGATACTTGATAGGCATTCCCATCCATACTCATACCAGAATGTTATTGGATCGAATCCACAACTTATTTTATTGGAAAGAAAAAGTTTTGGAAACAGATAGCAATGCACTATTGCAAAAATCAAGTACGATGACATAAATTTTGTTTGATTCTTTGAATCGTGACAACTGGGAACAGAGATCAATGGAAATTAGGTTCCCCCAATCGAAAATGTATTGTTTTTTGACCGTGAAATACAAAATATAAATAATTATGTGGGAAATGCTTGTCATGGATGCTTGTCCCGTTATTCTTGTAAACAGCCAAGCAATTTCTTGGAATGGATTTCTAAAGGAAATCACCTGCAACCTTGTGATATCTTCAGAAAATATTGTCAGGTCTTCGAGAAATTTGGCTAATATGTCCAACCTGTTATCATGTTTTTCTAGAAATTACCTACAATCATGTCCTCTAAACTTCAATGTTGGCTCTGACAATTTTAACATCTCACAGAAGACCTGAGGTGACAATGAAATAGGAGAATGGTCACGCCGTGGAATAATTCTTTTCCCTGGAATATATTTTTCGACACACCAAGAGACCACCTCCTTACCGTCAAAAACCTTAGGGACACAGCCTGCACGAGCGATTCCAAAGGTCCAAATCACTTTGTTCTGGGAAGAATGGGATGAATAGTAAAAGTATGTCCTGGACCACTAGAAGTTATGGTCCTGATGTCTGAACATATTTATTGTATCTCCACAAACCTACTGTCGACCTATTGCCATAAGTGTACAAGAATGTTTGTTTGCTCCAGATGATGAATGAAATGAAAAGTTGGAAGGGATAATATAACCCTATGCAAATCTTGGTCCAAAGCGTGTGAATGGTATATGTCCTCGACACTTTCATTCATTAATGAAAATTTGGACGCCTGTTGCATCATGCGTTGTTCACATTAACCACTAGTAATTGCATACATAGAAATGCGATTATGGCGGATATTGCAATGTGCGATTTAGCATTGTAGATTTCTTGAGCGCGCCAACACAAAGACGCACGTTTGACATGAACAATCGGAAGGGAAAAAATAACTCTCCGCACATTTTTGTTTAATGTGTAATAATGGGAAATCACCTCGAGCATTTTGCCCATTAATGAAAATGTTGACGGTTGTTGCATGGTA
>JASDQU011100273.1:30457-54208 GCA_032191745.1 Picea mariana | reverse complement strand
GATTATGTCATCGCTCTATGATTTCAATGTTCAACTTGTTACATCTGCATTCTCAATCAAGGTATTTAGCATGTTTATGCATGGAAACAATTCCTCTTTGTATCCCACCTTGTGGAATCACAAGACCTTAACATTGAAATCCTTGGGTTCTAGTCCTTTGCTTATTTTTCTGCTCACAATGATTTGTGGAAGGTTCAACATCATTGTACATATCATTGAGGAATAAATAAGTAGGATTTGAGGCAATGTTGAGTAGGAACACCATGTCCATGACACAATGAAAAGACACAATGAAAATAATGGTAATCCTCTTTGTCATGTGAGAGACAATGAAAAGAAGGGTAATGCTCTGAAATAATATTATAAAATGATTGACATGGCCATTTCCAACCCCTCATGTTTAATCCTTAAAAAAATTTATTGCATCTTCCCAAAAATTTATTTTTTCATGTTGCACCAAGTTTAAAGTTTGCACATTGCTTGGAAAAAGATGCTTGCCACATGTCACATGTCACAAGACTTTCAAAGTTGCATATATCATGTCACAATATTTTTGAAGTTGCATATTACATATTCAAGTTCTATTTGTTGCCTAGACTCCATAGCCCAAGCACAAGGTACCAGGTCTTGCTTTCATTCTCACGTCTTGAATCAATATATACCAAGTCTTATAAGAGAAGATGAAATTATCATTAAGTGTATAACAAAATTACATTCACAGATATATACAAACCACAGAAATAGCCTTGTGTATATTATCAGATGAAAAAGTACCCATAATGTCAATGCATTATATGCATCATTACATGTTCAACTATATAATGTACATCTAACTGTCTTATAAAAATTTTACATGACATCATGAATTTCTTTTAGTCTTCTTTTGTGCTTTCCAGTTCATAAGCAATTCATCCATCTCCATGTCTTCGTTTACTAGGTTCTCTTCAGCAGTTGATGTTGTTTTAGTCCTTTCATGTCGAGTACATTTGGTCTCATACCCACAGCATGGATGCTTCTATGAGGGGCCATCACCTAAAAAATAAAAAATATTAAATTTATATGGCCAATTTTTAAATATCATTGAAGTAGTTCATTAATATTAAAAAAAAAACTCTGCAATGTAATTATTTATCTAGTCCTCTAGTTGGCACCATTGGAATGGATACCAACCTATTCACCTAATCTTCAGGTCGAGGAGGATCGACTATGACATTCTCTGCCATTGAAACACCAAAATTTATAAGTACAAAATTATTAAGTATATGATTAATATATAGACATTTTACCGTCGCAGGCCTCAGTCACAGGAACATCTTGGGGCTGCACCTCACTAGGGTGGGGTTGCTGGGGAGCACCATGATCTTTTGGTTGTGTGATGCAGGATCATCGTAAGCATTCAAGCGAGCGTGGAGGCGAAAGACAGCTGGAAAGCGCAACACACATTTTCTCACGTTTTGAGATATTTTTGAAAACATTAAATGTAATGGTTAAAAGGAGGCATACTCGCATATTGTAAACAGATCATGAGTGATTGCTCTCAACTGTAAAAAGTTAAGCCATTTATGCATAGTTAATGAAAGTAGGTAGATTTAAATTCCAGATTAGACAATTTTAGGAACAGGAGGGAAAATGACTATAGACACCCTCATCTTCATATCATTGTATCAATCAGAATTAGATCAATTAAGCACATTAGCATAGATAAGAGGAGAGTTGTAGCAGACAATTGTAGAGAAGAACCCATGTACAAAAGTTTTGAATTAAAATATGAAGCTTTGATTCAGATTCATGGTGTTATGATTCTTTCTGTGTATACATGCTAATTGATCTGTTTATGGTTGTTTTATTCTCTCTATTATGCATTTACTTTGATATTGAGTTGAATGTATGATTTCATATTAAATGTTTGAAGTTTGAGAGAAGAAAGAGAATGAGTTTCAATTGTTTCTCTTCCTAAGAGAGAATTTCCTGCAAGAGGTGCAGTGAAAAGTCCGCAAAGAGTGTGTTGACGAAGGTTTAGAGTTTATCTCTGGAAGCTCAGGAGGGATACCATTGTTCTCATTCTAGTAGAAGTGAAAGACAAGCACAAAAGTCGTGCAAGGTGTGCGCAGGCTTGTCGATACCTTAGAACTTAACAACTAAGGTTGAGAGATTTAAGGGTTGTTGTTGCAGAAGGTGCACAGAATCGAGGGTTCAAATACGTAGAAGTATTTGAAGGTCTGTCGCAAGGAGCGCGTGCAGGAGTTCTTTTGGTGACTTGAAGTTGCAAAGATGAAATCCAAATTCATACCCAAGGATTATCAAATCACTCTGTTTTGGAGGATGCAGAATTTGAGATAGAAGCTGATGTGAGTAAAAGAATACACTAAAGAGTTCTACAAGATCAACATCAGGGTAGGTCATCGGGAAAGCGATGATGAAAAGGTTGCCAGATACATAAATGGTCTAGGCTTCCTAAACACAATAAATTGATCATGCCCTTTTTCCTTATCAGGACTTTCCTTTTCTTTCCTTTTCGAGATTGTCGAGGTTCTCAACATTTCCACCTTCCGAAACCTGAAATGTCGATTTTCCCGAAATGCTTGGCCATGTCCTCTTACACAGTTGTATTGTGTTTCGCGACTTCGGGAGTTCTGGAACAAGGAATCCCAACCTCTTGTCTTCACAACTGCCGAAATGATGAAACCCAAAACGTTCAGCAAAAGACTCACTTCTATCAGAACTTTTTTTTTTTTCCTTTCGGGGTTTCAGATTTCGTGATTTTGCGAGTCCCGATGTAAAGATTTCGGCTCTCTCTAACCTCCACAAACCCTGAATTCTGAAACAATATCTATAACGGGATCAATGGCTATAAGCCTCCATTCGATCCGACGGCCCACATGATTTTGGACTTTCGGGTACCGGGAGTCCAAGACTCTCAATCCCAGAACACTGTCCTCTCGGGTTCCCGAACCCCGAAACGTCGAATTGCTGAAATGCCACTTCACACTATTTCACGTTTCACAATTTCAGGGGTTCTCATGTGAAGTGCCTCGAATTCTTTTCAACGGGAATGCCGAAATCCAGATTCCTGAAATGATGAAATACCACTTGACAATATCCCAGATCTCGCAACTTCAAAATTCTAAATACAAGGGCCCAAGCTCCTTGTCCTCAGGACTTCCAGTATTTCGAATCCTGAATTCCCAAAATTCTGAAATTCATCCTAGACTATTCTTTTAACGATTCGGGATTTGGAGTGACCAAGGGTTTTGGATTTCACTCTAGACTCACAACTCCTGAATTCCCAGAATAATCTGACGCTCCATTAGATCACAATCAACGGTCCACGTTGACTCCTGTTACCAGAGTGATGGATTTTTCCCTCCTTATCCACCTTGTAACTTCTCTGGATCTTACAGTTCTTATGATTTTATGAGTTCTCCTTGGAGAATTCTGACCGCTAGATTTCTTCCTTGACAGCTCCTTCGAAATGAACCGGTATCCTTATACTGGAACTCAAATCCTGCGAAATGACTTCGAATCCCCGCTTTGAACACTTCAAAGGCATTACCCCTTATGAGCTTTCCTCTGACAAATTCAAGCCACCAAAAGAACTTCTACATGCACTCCTTGTGGCAGACCTTCAAATACTTCTACGTATTTGAACCCTCAATTATGTGCACCTTCTGCAACATCAGCCCTTAAATCTCTCAACCTTAGTTGATAAGTTCTAAGGTCTCGACCAACCTGCACACACCTTGCATAGTTTTTTTGCTTGTCTTGCACTTCTACTGGAATGAGAGCAATGGTATCCCTCATGAGCTTCCATAGATAAACTCTGAACCTTCATCAACGCACTCTTTGCAGACAATTCACTGCACCTGTTGCAAGAAATTCTCTCTCAAGAAGAGAAACAATTGAAACTCATTCTCTTTCTTCTCTCAGACTTCAAACATTTAATATGAAATCATACATTCAACTCAATATCAAATTAAATGCATAACAGAGAGAATAAAACAACCATATGCATATCAATTAGCATGTATACACAGAAAGCATCATAACACCATGAATTTGAATCAAAGCTTCATATATTAATTCATAACTTTTGTACATGGGTTCTTCTCTACAACTCTCTGCTACAAATCTCCTCTTCTCTATGCTAATGTGCTTAATTAATCTAATTATGATTGATACAATGATACAAAGATGAGGGTGTCTATAGTCGTGTTCCCTCCTGTTCCTAAAATTGTCTAATATGGAATTTAAATCTACCTACTTTCATTAACTATGCATAAATGCCTTAACTTTTTACAGATGGGAGCAATCTCCCATGATATGTTTACAATATGCGAGTATGCCTCCTTTTAACCATTACATTTAATGTTTTCAAAAATATCTCAAAACGTGAGAAAATGCATGTTGCGCTTTCCAGCTGTCTTTCGCCTCCATGCTCGCTTGACTGCTTGTGATGCTCCTGCATCACTGTGTTGCATTATGAATGCTCTGTTGTCCATTACTAATGGTTTTGTTGATAGTGATGCTCCCTTGATTAAAACAAAGTAAGACATTAAATTATGGATGATATCAAACATTTACGTATTTTATAAGTAACGAAAGGTTAATGCGGATTGATTTTTATTTACCTTATCTCACAAATTGGATCTTGGGGTCTTCCCCATGCTATTCCTACGATCAACCACGGATTTATAACCGTACTTGTAACCAAGTTGGAGGTCTTCCTTCGTGGTTTAAGTTCCGAAGTCGTCGCTCTGCATTGCATAATGGTATGGTTTTTTCATGTTTTTGGCTGCAATTACCTTAAAAATGTAAGTTGATACAAATAATATTCTTAAGATGTTTGGGTACTTACGATTCATGACTGTAACCTCGAGTAGCCACCCTGGCCAAGCTTGTGTTGGCCATGTTTGGAAATCCTTGCTTTGGTTGCCTTCGAAGTGTCAGGAAACCTATCATCAAAAATTTCAAGTATGTTATATATAACCACACTTTTATTTATATCTAAAGAAAAATAAAGTTGGTATTGAATTCAAAAAATTGTGATTTACCTTGGTGTACCAGTTAATTTTTCTCCTATTTTTTTCAAAATCTTCTCTTTTGCATCATCAATGATCAGCTTCCAATCCCTCTCTGGAATTGAGGGAGGACGCTCATACCTAGGATTTCCTGTCAATCTTTGTCTATAAACATCCCACATAAATTTTAAATATTCACCTGCTACAGATGTGACCGTTTTTTTATTGAATGTGTCTACTCCAAAGAGGCCTTCAAGATAATCCATAAGTTCCTTTTTGAGGTTGGAATTCTGGCAATTCCACCTCATGAGTAAGGTTTCCCCAAAAATAGACAAGGTCTTGTTGTCTAGGTGCCTATAAAAAAGGTTGTTTCCTACACACAAAAAGATATGATCATTAATTTAAAATTAAAAATCTAGATGATTTTTGTATGAGGACAACATTAAACGATTAAAATATGAATTAAAACTACCTGGGAGTCTTGATTGTTTCAATGGAAGTCCATTATCGTCGACCAAAAATGTGCATGGAAGGGTCCCCATGCTTGTCACATGTCTAGCTCCAGGAAATGAAACCATCTCAACCACATCACTATGATCCTCATCTCTTCCACCATCTCTAGACTCTGATCGAGGTGTGGATTCCTGGAGGTGCGTGTCATGGCTCTTATCTAAATTAGGTGTAGAATATGGAGAATTAAATAGTGTTATAGAAGCTATATGACTGCTTTCATCAAGATTATGTAGCGTCTCTGTAGCGCCACTACTACCAACACTGGGTTGAACAGACCCCAAAAATTCCTTTATAAAAAAGAAAATGTATTTTCATGAGATAATGTAAAAGTTAAAGAACAAAGTATCATAATTGAACATATGAGTTCATTAAAAGAAAAACACTTTAAATTATGGTTATTACCTTATATGTGTTAAGTTGTGAAATAAGGAGCTTGATCTTTGCTTTGACATCAGGAGTTTGTCCTAGATGATCTAACAAGATAACAAGTTCCTTGTTAGATTTAATGATCTTTTTTTTTTAATAATACCATCGGATCAATGCATGAATAAAACCTCTCCTCACCGGTGGAATCATGATCCACATGGCCTGCAAACTACATATAATTTCAACAAAAACAATGTTATTTCAATAAAATTATATAAGAAAATAATAAAAACAACGTAAAATGAAAGTGGAAATTGATAGTCATTTGCATGTTCTGCAACTTCCCCTTTTCCATGATCATACTAGCACATTATAATATAATTAGAACCCCCAAATATTTAAAAAATTGTTAATGATAACAAAAAAACAATGTTAATAATAATATTTACAAGAATGTTAAAGATAATAAAAAAATATAATGCAATAAGTAGAGGTTTCTTAAAGAGGTGTTGCATAAGAACCTGCACACTATTAGTCAATGTTTCTATTCAATTCAAATGGTAATCCACTAATAACTCTTCCCTGGGAGCTATCTTTTTTATTGGGCACAAGACTACCCAATTATCTTCACATCCCTCATATATGCAATTCAGTTGTTTGTTTGTTTTCCTGGGTCATGTGTTGTTTATAAACCCTGCAATATTGTCGAAAGATTTAGGCCTTCCATCAATATAGATAGGCACTCCCTTATTTTTATCCTTGTTTATTAGTTGTATATAATTTGCGACGAGTGCATATCTCTGCATACTTTGCATGTACCGGACCAGCCACATCCAATCATTATAATTGTAACACAGTCCGACATAGTCCATCAATTCAGTTACTGTATTGTATTTTACAATTATTCCATCCATAGAAAATAGCCCCAAGCCATGTAAGGAGGATGATGCAATGCGATATGTCTTATTGTTGACAACGAAGTCAACATCTATAGGAGGTATTTCCTTAGGTACCCATTGTTTCACCAGATGATTATACCTAAGTGGAACATCTATGTCTCATATTCTCTCATCATCATAAGAGCATGATCCTCCTTCGACAAAGAAAAAATTTCATGCATCTACAAAATTTTATTCTAACTTTTTCACCTCTGGTCCTTGTTTGCTTATCATATCTACTAGATGCAGTCACATTTTCCATCCTCTATTTGTCCTAAGATTTCCTCACTCGATGAAGAAATATCTGACAGGTACCTATTTGGTTGTACCTTCAGTTGCATGTGCACGTGTTGTTAGTTAGTAGTTCATCATAATATTCAAAGTTCTAAATAAATTTTTTATATATTTAGTTTTGGATGCACAATTAGACTAGGGTGCAATTACCAATATTAGTGGTCAACCACTAATTTAATGTGATATCCCTCTTGATTTTGGACATATTAAGTACATATTAATGTGATAACACTAAGGACATGATAAATTTATCATATGGATCTAAGAAAAAAATAGTAGTAAGGTTATTGTTTGTTGGATTTGTGAAAATTAGAATTATTATAAGAAATGTCCATTGAAGATGAGGGTCAATGCTATGGAGTAAGAAATCTAACCATCAGTTGGTGTGTTGAAAATCTTGGGTTCTTTAGTTGGAAATATTTCTAAGGCAAGCCAAGAGTATAACTATACAAATATTACTTTTGTTCGATACAAGAGTAGAACTATACAAATATTAGTTTTGTTCAAGCCAAGATTAGAACTATACAAATACTAGTTTTGTTCAATCCAAGTTGAAGAATAAGTTAGTTATGGCGATAAGAATAAGATAAGAATAACACTCCATTGAACTTGTGTAAACCATTCCATTTGGTGTTTTTTGCACTAAGTGTAAAGAACAATGTTGGAGAATTATAAGACATAAGTTAGGTATGAGCTATTTGTTACCTCTTTATTACCTCTTTATTTTAATTGTATCCATATTTTGTATTTGATCAAATGAGGAATTAACCTGAAATTGATGCCATTAGACACAAACTCAATCCTAAGGCCAACTAAGTAGAAAAAACAACACACGCTAATTAATCTAGTAGTCAAGCATGCAAACAAACCTTCTCACAAAGAAGCACCAGTTGGTGATGGAATCCAACATTGTAGAATCGATGCACGAAGGGGCTAAGTTTCAGTGGGTGGTAAAGTTGCGTTGATAACCAACTAACAAACTAACTCCCTGGTGCAAGTTACCTCACCAAGTAGTGGGCAACCCTCCAAGGATTTCGAGTGAGTCTAGCCAACGTCGATCCCAGGTACAACACCACCTTCCCTGTGCTGTCACCTTGTGTAGGAAGTATAAAATATTATGGCCTCTATGGTACCACCTACTATACCAAAGCATATGGGGGAGAGTCAACAATCGACACCAAGACCAACAAAGCAGGGTTGATTACTCTGAGGGCCCCAATGCGACCTCATGATTGACCCTTGTGTTAGAAGGGATTCCCAAAGTTAGTGATATAGCAACTGGATTTCACTTCCTAGCTCAACGCGTTATGTTTGTTTAGCAGCTTTGGAAATTTATTCTCACAATCGTATTCCAAAGCTCTACACCTAAGCTAAGATGGGTTTGAAGAGCCCTAGAAAAGTTGCTAGATAAATTTTGATTAGTGCTTGATTTTAGGTTGTTGTTACTCAAAGGAGTGGTCATGAAACTAATGGCATTTTGACTTGAATCTTTAAACCATGCAAGAGGAAAATGAAATGCAAGAAATTCAACTTCGATGAAAACTAGCTATGGGAAGGAGCAAGAGGTTTCCAATTCTGTATTTTTGCTCATATGGAATCCTTACTAATGTCAAGTGTATGCAAAGGCTTCATGAAGATTGTAAAGACATTGTGATAAAAAAATTGTACATGTAGCAAAGTGTTGAAGAATCAACATTCAATACTGAACACATTTCCTTGAAGAATACTTCATATAATGTAAATATTTTTCTGAATTGACGTTGAAGGTTGATAGGATTAATGGAATAATTGTGATTTGCTTTAGTGTATAGATTTTGAAGGACTATTTGATGAAGAGAAAGAAAGCCAACTATTTATGAGACCCCCTAATTTGTCTGGCTTGGTCGTGACCTTAAAATTAGATTATTATATTGTAATAATATATTATTAATATATTATGATTATTATTAATATATTATTAACCGTGACCTTAAAATTAGATTATTATTAATATATTGATTCAATACTCCTTCATAATCTAAGGGGATTATTAAAATTAGATTATTATATTGTCCCCTTAAGGTCTCAGAAAATATGAAAATTTGTTGAATCCCCTCTTTCTGCATCATATATTGTCATATTGTAATGTTTAAGTATGGATAAAGAGACTTTCATCGCTAAAACGCTTAATGGTGGGGACCATGTGTATTCTTTGTAAGGATTACATACAAGTGAATATCATCACAGAGGAAGTTGCTAGACAAGTGAAACTCACAGAGGGTTTTCACTTTACAACTCTAATGGTTTTCATTGTTGGTCAAAGGGGGTGGTAAATCCCCCCACCAAAGTATAATTATATCCAAATCATGTGGTGTGTTTATCCCTTTGAAAAAGTGGGGCCATCATGGCCATGTAAGTGAGTTGGACAATTCCACCTCATTTTTTAGAGTCTATATTAAGTAATAAACAAACTTTACTACTTTCATTATAACTAAAACCTCTTACAAATTGACATGGATCATTAACAAAAACACTAAAGGGAGGTAGTTGGCAAGGTATTGATTACCCTTTATTTTGTATAGAGGTACTACTAGTGAATTTCTTCACTACCCCTTCTGATTTTTATTATCCTTGGATAGTTGGGGAACTTATTTGGTTTCATGGATTATGACAAGCTAGAGGGTTNCATATGATGTTTTATGGTTCCTCTTGAGCATTTGGCTTCATCCTGATTTTGGGGCATCTTTATAGTTCCCAAAGCAATTCACATTTCATAAGGCATTATCATGTATCCCAAGGTAGTCCAAGGTTGGTCAAAATAGTTTAGAGTTGTTCTTCATGTACCAAGAATTCTCATGCCATGTCATGTCCTAGATTTTGAATCACTCATTTAGAGGCTTGTGTCAAATGACTTCATGGGACATCCACCTTGGAGGTTGCATTGTGGAACTATTTGTCACATGTTGACTTATCTAATTCTCCCATGACTTGAGGAGAAAGTTGGCATGATTTGAGGAGGGTTGTTACACCTTGAAAACCTCATCCATGACACTTTTGGAGCTGATTTGAAGGGTTCATCCACTCTTGAGGCATCTTACTGATGATTTATGGAGATTTTTTACCTTAGAGATATATGTGTCCACCTTGGAAGATACCTAAAAGACTTTACTTGCATACTTTGAGGATTTTGTTGAGGATCTACCCCTTTGGAGGACTTTCGATGCTAGATATTACACCTTGGATTCACCTTATTCCTTCATTAAGGGAGATGTTACACTCTCTTGGGGCCTTTTCACTTGGATATTTGTACATGTGGTTTGACCACCTCATTTTTATTGTATTTTTTGACTAAGTAGTTGTAGGAAGTAATATTTTATCCCTGCCTAGGCTAGATATAAGGATCTCACATGAGACATTGCTATAGGATATATATAAGGATATCACATGAGACATTGCTATTTTATTGTAAATGAAGTTTAGAAACACTCTAAATGAAGGTTTTTCCTTCCTCCTTATCACTCATGGTTGGAGTTTTGGAGGATTCACTCCTTAGAGCTTAATTGACATATCTTTCTTGGAGCATATGGTTGTGTAAAGGTTTCTTTCTTTGTAGATGATTGTTGTCAATTCTTGAAGCTTATCTATTGTGGTTCTTGTTTGGTGCATAAATATTAATGGTGAAATGCTCAAGTCTTCTACGAACTAATTACTAGATAAATCCATTGAAGGGATTTTTATACCATTGGAGTGAATATGTTCTAAGGTAATTCATATCCTTATTCAGTTGTTGGTTTGGTAAGTGCCTTGATTTATCTATCCATATTGGAACCCTAGAAAGAAGTATTAAGTAAGACTATAAATCCATACTTGATCTTGTTTGTGAAGGTTGTTCCCATGATGATACCTTCTTGTTGGGCCTTCATCTCCATTGTTAACCTTGATTAGATGAGGGATTACTCTTCCTTTTTGGTTCTAATCTCTTAGCCCTAATCCTTGAACGAAATAGACCAATTGTAAAGAAGGTTTCTTATTGACTCCGTAATCACCTCTGATTCACATTGACTCTATTTCCCATGTTGGATTGGGCATTTATCTCTACTTCCTTCCATCACCTTTTTTAAATCATAAAAACCCCAAAACATTGTTTTACTAAAGCTACTCCTTCACTGTGTGGCTCATTGCTTAGCTTTAGTAATCCTAGTAGGAATACCTCCCTTGATATAGAGGAGAGTCAACCTAAAGTGAATAGGATAAGTTTATTAGGTGACAGTGATGACCATCCTAATAGTTTCCCCTTGAGTTGTGCCTTGTGGATTAGGGATTTTATCGTTAAGTGCAATTTGGGAGGTAACATTTTTGGTGTCGTTGTTGGGGATAAAGTCCATTCACCCAAAAAATTTAAAATTATGCTTCATGACACCATAGTGAGAGTTTTGTATTACATATCTCCTTCTCCAATGGTGGATCCATGAAGGGACAAAGCTCTTGTTCCTTACAAATTTTGAAGATGTTGTTGGGTGTAAAGGTGAGCACATCCACTCATTTTGAAGGCTCTTTGAAGAAAATATCATCTTGGTGACTCCACCTTTGGTATTGTTATGAGGTTCGATCATTGTTCATTTCATATTTTATTTTCAACCTTGTATTGAAGCTAGAAGCAAAGAAAAATGGGACTTCCTCCACAATTGGCCGATTGGCATGCTCCTTTTGATTTCTTAAATGTCTAGAGGTTCCCTCATAAAAACCCAAGTACATATTCAAGATCAATTCAAAATTTTCATAGACATGATGATTCAGTCATACTACATATTTCATCTTTCATGGAATTCAGTTTGAGCATGGGCATCATTCATGAAGATGTTATGATGATTTTGTTTTGCATTTAGTATGAAAAATAGTGCAAGATATGGTTTGGACATCTTGGTAGAGGAGAAATGTTGTCTTTTGCAAGATTTATTGAGGCATTTTGTAGGAAATGGAGCCCTAATTATCATGAGAAATGTATTCCCATTCTTGAAAGACTCAAGGAAGTATATGGTGCACAAAACCCTATTGAACAAACTCCCAACTCTCATCTTGAAGATGATGAAGGCATAGTTGAAGCATGCTTTCCAAATTTAAAGATATATTAGTGCTTGGCTTCTACCTCCAACATTGATGTAGGTAAGGCTGCATGTGGGTAGCCCTTAAGCACCCCCATCCCTACAACATGACCGATATTTGCCAAATATTAGGTATGGATTCCAAATTTCAAAGAAAATGCAAATGAAGACGTTTGGAATGAAGAGTATGATACATATTTGAAATTCTATGATGAGGTAAGTCCCACTATCCTACATGATAAAGAAACACATTTTCCCATTCTCAAGTTGAAAAATGAAGAATTCACACAAAATTCCACCAATAGTTCAAGCTTCCTAAACAAAGCAATCCTAGATTCTAGGTTTTGTTTTTTAAAGCCCCCCCTATTTATGAAACAGATTTAGATGAAGAAGAGAATATGGGTGATTGTGTTATAGAGTTACTTTGTGAGACACATAAAGAGAAAACAAAGAACCTTCTCCCTTATTCTATAGACACTTATCCTGAATACAAAGGGTTTTATTATGTGGAGATAGTTGACAGACATCCATGGTCGTTTCCAAGAACTACTATGGATTTTCGAGGATGTGTAGATCAAGAACCCATTGTGAAGACTACAGATAACACTTAGGGTACTCACCATTCTTATTTCCCTCGTGTGTGCGCTCGTGTGCTCCCCTTTCTCCTCACAGACTCGCCCATGTGTGCCCTCGTGTGCTCCCCTTTCTCCTCGTGGACTCACCCTTGTGTGCCCTCATGTGATCCCCTTTCCCCTCACAGACTCTCCCTCATGTGCCCTCGCGTGCTCCTGCTCTCCTCGCAGACTACCCTTTCTCCTCTCCTCGTAGACTAACCTTTCTCCTCGCAGAGGTCGCATGCACACTCTATTCATGCTGGGTATGGAGTGCACCGTACAGGATGCGGTCAAGGTATGGATCGGGGATATGCATACACAAATGGGGGGGATACGTTTTTGTTAAAAGGGTTTTGGTTTTGTTTTTTATTTATTTCTTAATTTATATATTTATAATATATAAATTATATATTATATATAATATCTAATTTATATATTATAAATATATTATAACATATGGGTGTGGGTTTTGTTATAAGGGAGCATGTTTTGCTTTTAATTTTAATTTTAATTTATATATATATATATATAATAGTGGGTCTAATGGTTAAGAACATGTGTTTTTTCCTAAGAGGTCACAAGTTCAAATATATAGGAGGGTAGGGTATGTATACCTATGGCATAGACTTTATGAGTCAAATCACTAAGCGGAGGGGATCCCTTGTCCCACAAACAAGGGGGTCTCATACAACAATTTAGTGTTTATCTCATTATTAGAGCTAAATTTGAACAGGGATTTCATTTATTTTGTTGATATTGACATCCTTTTGTATGAGATGGTCAATGACAATGGTTAGTGCAACCTAGAAGGCAGATTGAAAACATTATGGGTTAAGAGCCAAATTTATGTTGTTACTGCTAATTAGTAATAGGTTTCGATGCAAAGTGACCAAACACTCTTATAATAATCAGAGCAGGTTAGAGATTGTTGAGTTACTACATGGAGGAGCGATCCATCTATCTCACCAGGAGTCGTCTGTCAATCTACTACGTGGAGAAGCCATCCGTCAATCTGCTACATGGAGAAGTCGTCCGTCAAATTCTAATTCACTGTGCATGGAGGAGGTCGCATCTTCAATCTCTTGAATAGTTTTGAAGGGGGCGCACTACACTGAAGGATCTTTGTTATTGTTAAGCTGTTGAAGAATTTGATGTTCGCCATAATTTCATGAGACAGCAAGTTGCCTCTGTGGATTTGATTATTGAATCCCTGCCACCATTCACAAGGAATTTCTTGCAAATTGTCACATATTCTGACTGCCAGAGCTTAAGGGAGGGTGCATATCATTGTTGTTACCGCCAATAGACCCTGAAAACTACTGTCAAGAATCATTCGTTGTCTTCTCCGGTGGTCATGTTCTAGCCATATCACAAAATATTTGTTGTACCAGATCGCAGGAGATTCACTATCAGGAAAGATGAATAGGAGCCTTTCGTGATCTGTTGTGATCTAAAATTTAGCCAACATTTGGTTTTGTTATCACTCCAGGAGTCTTTCTAGGTTGTGATCGAAAGAGCCTTGTAACTTAATCAATAACTCAAGAACTCATATAAACTGTAACTCTTAATTCCAACCCCTTAACTTTATGACACCCATCACCCCTAACACTTAACCTTTATAACCTAGAATTAATATAAACCTTAACCATTGAGAATTATAACCTCTAAAGCCCCTATAACCTAAATACATATATAACCTTAAGTTTCATTTTCATCACCTTAATTTATCCTACAAATAACTCATATAAATTGTAACTCTTAATTCCTAACTCCAGTAAATTATAACCTCTAACCCCTCACTAATATAACTCCTTAACCTTAACACATATTCATTATAACCCCTAAAACATAACCATATAAATCCTTACACCTAATCCTCATATTATAATCCCAATAAAACTAATCCACTAAGCAATGAGACTTGTAACTCTTAACCCTTAAAACCCCTTACCCCTATAACACATGTTACCATATAACCTAACCTACCACCCTTAATCCCTCACACTTCTAAACATTAACTGTCATAATACCTACACTATATAACAATGTTAAATATTAATACATAATCAATAGAACCCTTAAAATCCCTAAAAATTAACCATTCTAATCCCTAGCTCCTATAGCCACACCATCTCAAATCTTAACTCAAAAACCTTTCTTTCTTATAATATCTATAATCTTGACCCTATAACCCCTCACCCCTCAACCTTATAATCATTAACCCCTAAAAGATAAATCTTATAATCACTACCACATATAACCCCTGTAATCCCTCATCATAGCACCTAATAAATAAGTTATCCCTCATAACCCCTAGCACTTGATATTTATCCCTCATTTCCCGTCAATACCTAACTCATCTATCCTTAACTATATCTAACATTGACCCTATAATCTCAACCCCTATAATCATTGACAGTCAACATGACCTAACTCGTCTATCCTTAACAATATCTAACACTCAACCCTTAAAACTTGTATAACCTTTATACAAGTTATCACATATCACCTCTTCCCTTAACCACTAATCCAATAAATCCTAACCCTTAATTATTTTAAGCCCTACCTGTTAACCTCTATAACCCCTAATCCAATAAATCTTAACCCTTAATTCTCTTAATTCTTTTAACCCCTACATGTTAACATCTATAACATCTAACCCATATAACCCATATAATCCTCAATAAATCCTAACAATAATGATGAAATATTATACGATCATGATGGTATAAAAATGAAAGAGATTCTCTTGGTTTCAAGAATAATTTATCCTCTATTGAACATCATCATCAAGAATTTCCCTACCTGTTAATCTCTATAACCCCTAATCCAATAAATCTTAACCCTTAATTCTCTTAATTCTTTTAACCCTATTAACATCTATAAATCCTAACCCTTAATTCTCTTAATTCTTTTAACCCCTACATGTTCACATCTATAGCATCTAACATATATAACCCATATAATCCTCAATAAATCCTAACCCTTAATTCTCTTAATTATTTTAACCCCTACCTATTAACGTCTATAGCATCTAACCCATATAACTCATATAATCCTTGTAACTTCTAGTCCATATAACCCCTAATCCAATAAATCCCAACCCTTAATTCTTTTAACCCCTACATGTTAACATCTTGATCCTCTAACCCATATAATCTATATAACCTCCAATCCATATAATCTTTGACAACTATAACCACTAAACCCTATAACTCATATAATCCTCACCCCCATAACTTCACACCCTCAATTCTTATACTTTATAATATTTAACACTTAAAAAATTACAACTCATGAAAACCATATTTCTTATAATACCTAAAAAAACATTCTTAACACCTAAGTTATACAACTCTTAATATTACTCCTAACCCTAATATTACTTATAAACTATAATATAACCCCTTACCAATATAAAATGGTTCTTTAAGCTCTATAGACAATGACCCTTATAAATGCTAACTTGTATAATGTATAACCCAAAAAAATTATAACCCAAACCCTTAGTCAACTAAAACCCCTAACTTCCATCACCTAACAACCCATATCATCCATATTATCTTAAACCTTATTCTAACACTTAACCCCAATAAATCCTAACACCTAAAACCTAGAATCCATGTCCCATAACCTCTAATACATGTTTATGATAAACCCTAAAGCTCCTCTCAACCTTGAACCTTAACTCTAAAGTACTATAACCCCTGATACTAATAATCCATAAGCATAAAACATTATAACTCATAACCCATATATATTGTTGGGTACCATTTTATGCTTATTTTCACTTCACAAATCATAAGTTTGTCTCCAAAACCATCCATTTTTCCTTCATCGTATTCCATATTTTCCATAAAACAACCTATGCAAGGTACATTTATCATTCCTTAGTGTAAGAATTGAATTTTTGAAATTTTAGCATTAAAATAAAAAAATTATCAGAAATTACAGGATTTGACTAAATCCCGTAATTGCTTCAAGGTTCGTGTACTTCCAGGATAGATGGGTGAAATCAGAGACATGTTTCATGATCCTTTATGTACAAGGATGGATGAATATCTATCAGGTTTGATATCTGAGCTTTCCAGGTGTCTCGTCAATGCTAGTCAAATAGGGCCACTTCAGCAGAAAATACCCTGTTTTAGTAAAAAAATTATGGACAGTTTTAGATTTTATGATTTAATACATGTATTTTTGTTGATTTAATACATTAATGTGTAGAGGTATACATGGATGATTTTTTTGTGTATGGTAATACGTTTGATGATTCCTTGAAAATTTTGGAAAAAGTCCTAAAAAGATGCATAGAAACAAATTTGTCTCTCAGCAATGAAAAATGTTTCATGATGTTAACTGAAGGAATAGTATTGGGTCATCATATTTCATCATTAGGAATTATAGTGTATCCTGCAAAAACACAAATCATTGTGAACCTATCAGAACCAATCAGTCAGAAGGATGTGAGAAGTTTTCTTGGATATGCAGGCTATTGCCAAAGATTCATTGAAAATTTTAGTAAAATAGCTTTTCCATTATTCAAATTACTTGCAGAAGATGTACATTTTCATTGGGATACAAATTGTCAAACTACCTTTCATAAACTCAAGGAAAATATATCAAAAACACCTATCTTAAGAGGGCCTAATTGGGATTTACCATTTCACATCTCTATAGGTGCATCAGATACTGCAATAGGGACATCATTGGGTCAAAAAGAAAATCTTATGACTTATGTTATTCACTTCATTAGCAAGAATTTAACCCCTGAAGAATTGAAATACATAGTCACTGAGAAGGAAATGTTGGCAGTAGTACATGCTGTGAATAAATTTGGTCACTACATCACTAGTTATGAAGCATATACTCCAGTAGAGGGACCTGAAGAAGCACATCCAACAGAGGGACCTCAAGAAGTATATTCCAGCAAGGAACCTGAGAAAACACAATGCATTCATCATAGCAGAAGGACCTGAGGAAGATACTAAGCAAAGGAATATAATAAGAACCTCATCAAATTTGTCATAAGTGAGGAATTGCAACAACATTCTAGCCAACTTCAACCAAGCAACATCACCAACACAAGGAGCAATAAACAAGTTAGTATAAATTTTTCTTTTTAATGCTTTAAAAATTTGGAAAATTCTTCATAAGCTAGCAATGATAAATACCTTTCCCTTCCCCTACACTATCTCTTCATCACTTCATATACCCTCAAAGCATAAAAAAGAGTACTCAAAGAAACCAATTTGGTCTCCAAGGGAGCTATAAGGAGAAATTAGATTTTCAAAATCAAACAACAAGAGCATGATTAGAAAGAAGGTTATTCTTGTAAATATTTTTATGGTTTCCAACCTAAAAATCTTTACAGACATTTTCAAAACAAGTTATCAAACCAATTATACAAACACATTGTTTTGAATATGTCAACTGTACAATGCTCTGTTTTATGGAGACATATATGTGGAGACATAAGTTACTGTTTGCTTCAAAATGAAAATATGGGTCATAATGAAAACACATTTGGAGTTATAATTTGAATGGTTATTCAAAGGAAAATAAATTAGGGAGCTATAATTCAAAGCGGAGTCATAAGATGAACACCATTTCCTGTGATGATTTCAAGAAAAGAAAGTGAAATTTCATAAGTGAAAGAGGTATGATGACAGGGCATTTTCAACAATGAGTGATAATTTGAGAGATTGTACAAATTCATTTCTACCATAATACACTTGTTAAGAATTCTTATTCCCTCCACAAAAGTCAATTTTTCTCCTGAAGTCAACACTCTCATTCTCATTTTCCTCCACAATGTTTTTTTTCCTCTTTCCTAAAAATGTTGTAGCTTCACCTCTTTCCATATATTGTTGTTCCGCTTAGACGCTCCCTAGATTCAAAATGCTAACACATTCCTGCATTATACCTTACCTCCTCACTCCAATGTGTTCCTTCCTATGCCTACCCAACACAAAATTTCTGATAAACAACAAACTGTGTGTTGACAATTTCACTGTCAACATACACCATTTTCACCCTGTGGATAAATCATGGCATTGAGGAAATACGTGGGAGGTGAATGCATAATCCAAGGAGAAGAGAACGTGTTCAAGAAAGAGTCGGCCAGAGAAGCTAAGTTTGAATTCAATGTTAAGAATTGATAAGTTAAGTGTCAATTTCGACTTCTCAAGGAACTTTTTGAGAATAGAAACAATTCATTTCTAGCGAAGGTTAATTGTAAGAAGAAAAACAGAGTTGGGTTTCAACAAGAAGGCATAGAAGCTTTTAAATTGCAGATTGAATTGCCAGGTATGCCCTTTCATCAAGAAATTTATGATTGAAAACACAGAGAAGTTTAGAATTTAAAAAATGAGTTTTTCTTTGTTTCATTTGTATAGAAAATTCTTGTTGAAAGAACATTCAAAGAATTGAATTAAAACAGAGCCTGCAAGTTTGAAGAAATAAAAATAGTTGATTGAAGAATATACAAGATTGAATTTTTTTTGGACAAGGATAGAACTCTTTTTTGTATAAGAAGTGAAATACTTTTCAGGGTCTTTCTCTTTAAAAATTGAAAGAATGGTGTCTAGGTATGAACCAAAGAAGTTTGATCCATTAGAAACTCACAAAGACTGTTTAGAAATTCTTGAAAAAAATCAGTGGATATATTTCTTTGAGAAGTTTGATGGATATTGTGAAAAGGTTGCTTTAGAGTTTGCTTGTTCATTTAATGGGGAAAGGGCCACTGTTGGTAACATCATCATTAGAATTTATGAAGATGTAATTGCACAGATCACTGGATTATCTCATACTGGAGAAAGATACTTCAAAACTAAACACTTTAATGACAAATCATGGCCACCTTTTGTATCCAGATCTAGGATTGCAGCAATAACCTGGAAAAAAGGAATTCCAAGAAGTTGGTTGATTCATCCTTGGGATGAATTAAGCTACCTCATCCAGAAATTTATTACTTGTGAAGGAAGGTTTAATATTGTCTACCTGTATCACATCAAATTGCTGCAACATTTAAAGAGTGATTATGAAATTAACATTCCCTACTTTCTACTGCAAATCCTTTCTAAGATGGCTAAGGATATTCAAAAACAAGGGAGGAATACAGAAAAGAGTCTATACCACTATGGCTTCATCAAAATGATCATCACACATGAACTAAAAAAACAAAACTTGTCATGGTAGCAATTTATCATTGGAAATGGTTTTGAAACAGTGGAAGAGAAAATAGAAGAAGAACAGATCTTGATTGTGACAGATGAGGAGGAGGAAATGCAACACCCCAAGGAAACAAGATCAAAAAAACGTATGGGGAGGAGAAGAACAAGAGGTATGGTGAAAATGGAAAAAGAATTCCAAGAAAAAGACAATAATTTCACCACATATGAAAGGAAATCAAGAAAACACTAACAATTCAAAAAAGGACAAATAAAAGAAAGTGATGATGAAGCACAACAAGCATAGTATGCACACATTCAGACTTTGGAGAAACAAAAAGAGGCAGGGAAAGCACAGTCATTAGAAGATGATGATTTTGAAAAACAAGAGACTTCCACATATGAGAAAATGAGAGAAGAGGTGAAACAATTAATTTAAGACATGAAAGATTAAACTTAATCACCACATAAAGTATAACAAATGGAAGAAATGGTTTGTGACTCCACATTAGGGCTTGATAAGAAAGACAAGAAAATAAAAAAAGATCAAAGAAATATAGGTCTTGGAAAGATATTTGAAAACAGAAAATGAAATGTTGAGGACTCAAAGCCATAAAACTCATGAGGAAAATGAAAAACTAAAGAAGAAGAAAAAGAATCTTCAAAAGAGAAACAAATCGATCTCCGAACAAGCATACAAATGGCTTCAGCAAAAGCAAGCATACAAGGCAAATTATTAGAGGTTAAAAGGTCTTCATACAACTCAAGCCAATGTGGATACATTATTGCAGGCAACAGAGATGGAAAAAGACTATTGATAGGAGTTCAAGAACATTTTTTGTGAATGAGGACATGCAAAGTCTTCCTCTTGGGGGAGATGTTGGGTACCATTTTATACTTATTTTCACTTAACAAATCATACTTTTGTCTCCAAAACCATCTATTTTGCCTTCATTTTATTCCATATTTTCCATAAAACAACCTCTGCAAGGTACATTTATCATTCCTTAGCTTAAGAATTGAATTTTTGAATTTTTAGCATTAAAATAAAAAAATTATCAAAAATTACAAGATTTGACTAAATCCCGTAATTGCTCCAAGGTTAGTGTACTTTATGGATAGATGGGTGAAATCAAAGACATGTTTCATGATCCTTGATGTAAAAGGATTGATGAATATCTATCAGATTCGAGATCTGATCTTTACAGGTTTCTGGTCAATGTTGGTCAAATAGGGTCACTTCAACAGAAAAAACCCTGTTTTAGCAGAAAATTATGGATAGTTTTAGATTTTCTTGGGATTTGTACATATTTTTTGGATCTGAAGGAGTTATTCGACCTTCTTATTATATTTTGTGGATCTCATCCTCATATTAGGAGTCTTTTTAGTATTTTTAGTTACAATCTTTTTATATAAATACTTCAAGACATGGACTAGTATGACATCTTATGTTAATGAAACTCTGAATTTTCATTCTTGAGATCGGTTTGGTGTTTTTTTCCTTATGATTTTTATGATATGATTATGTGAATGTTTCTAGAAGTTCCTTCTTAACTGAGACAACTCTAGGTGTACAAGTGAAGCACTGGAGGGCCCCCTTTGCCAAGCTAGTACACTTCTCCTTTTTCATTATTTTCAAGTAAATTTTGGTATGATCTTTAAGTTTACATTTTGTTGTAGGTAATTCTGCTATGTTTTACTTGATTTCAAAATTATTTATTTATTTGATGAATGTGGGAAAGCAAAGAATGCATCTCTTGCAAAAGGGTTTAGTCTTTCTGACATTTACAAGCCTCTAAACTAGTTTGAATGCTTACTGATTTGAATGCTTAAATTTAGTTCAATGATTTTACATTAGCTTGTTGATTAATGGTAAGAGATATATGAATACACATTATGTAAAGAATCTTAGCATTTCTTTCATACTCGACACTTAGATTAGCTTTTGAATTATTTATATTTAAAGAAATAAATTTATCTCTAAGTCCATACATTTTGGATGTGTCTCTAAGTCTTACAAACACCAGATTGACAATTAAATACACTCTAATTTACATCAGTATATTGGATCCCAACATATATCTCCTAACCTATAACAATTTATCCTTACAAACCCCATAAATTCTAACCCAAATCATCCAAAAGAAATATAACCATAAATAACTAACACTTTTAATAACCCTTATAATGCATGATCTCTATTATCTCCAAACCATATCACATATTTGATATGAACCATATATAATCCTTATTACTTATAACCCATATGTCCCTTAACCTATAACCCCCAAGTCAAAGACAATATATAGCCTAACCTCTATAACCCATGTGTATAACCCCTTATCCCATAATCCCTAACACACATAATCATTCTCTCCTTTAAAAATGATCATGATATAACCCTTAACCCCTACTAAATTAAAACCCTAAGATCTTTATCACCCCAAACCCCTCTATCCAACAAATTTTGTAACCCCTCACCTATATAATCCATATAACTCCTAATGAGTATAACCATTATACCTCCTAATACCATAGCATCGTCAAACAAATTTTGTAACCCCTCACCTATATAATCCATATAAATCCTAATGATTATAATCATTATACCTCCTAATACCATAGCATCGTCAAACTGCTAACATTTATAAGATCCATAATACCCAATCCCTAACTATTGATATTATGGTAGCTGCAAGAGGTATTAACCTCACCCTTAACTACTACTACCTTAAAACCCTAAGACCTTTACCACCCCTAACCCATCTATCCATTAGTTCTTGTAACCCCTAACCTATATAATCCCTATAAATCCTAACATTTATAACCTTTATACCTCCTAATACCATGGCCCCTATAATGTTGAACCGCTAACATCTATAAGACTTATAATACTTCATCCCTAAATACTCTAAATTATAACATATCTAACCTATAACTCCTAATTATAATTTCTTATAATTATAATCATTAACCTCTAACACCTATTTCCCCTAACTCTTAATACCTAGTTTCTATGATCCTAAAAAATGTTCACCTCTTGGCTTAGTTGGTTATTGCACCACCATTAATGTTTTTCTTTAACTTTCCAAGTTACGAGTTTAATATAACCCTTATTACTTGACCCATAATCATTTTTACCTAATTCCTAAATCTTATAATTAATATATCCCTTAACGCTTAACCATTTTATACCTTAACCCCTACTACCTCTATCTATAACCCTCTACATATATACCTCCTAATGCTTAATTGATGATGGAATAAAGTGGGTGTGTCACTCAAATTTTGAGTCCAGAAACCCTCCCATAACATTAAGGCATGCCAATAGTCTATCCATGACAAATTTTAGTGCATACAAAAACTGTTTGAAAAACTTTCAACATTGGCCCCATTCGCAAGTCGTTGTTGTCGATGTCTAGTCCTCGTACAATTTTTGTTCTTTGTTCCTTGTTCCTCGTTCCTCATTCCTCATTCCTTGACCATGGTGTAGTCCCCAAGATCCATTATTTTTGTACAAAAAATAATAATGGCATAAAATGCCCCACACAAAGACCCAATTAATATCCTCTACATAAGTCTTTTGTCTTTTTTCAACGACTATGTAACAAATCTCAATTCTAAGAAGATTCAAATAGGACCTAAGAACCTTAAGTTATTTCCTTAACCATGGGTGACATAACACTATCATTCAATAGTAAAATTGTTTCATTTCATTGTAAGGCATCATGTGTACTGAGGGCTTGAGCCACCATATC
>JASDQU011100273.1:0-13095 GCA_032191745.1 Picea mariana | reverse complement strand
ATGAGTTCCTTGTAGGTATCGGACGAGGGATCGCTCACGACTGAGCCAGTCCGCATTTTATATCATCACGTTTGATAGTTACGACGTCGAACGGTAGATCAGGTCAAGGTCCAGTGGGACAATTATAGTTCGCACTCGGCGACCTGGGAGGACGCATATGATATGCGCCAACAGTTTCCATTTTTGTTTGATATATAGATTTATGATACTGTGGTACTTTTATTTCAGCATTTATATTGAGAAACTTCGAGATGAAGTTTATACCAAGAGGGGGTGTATGTAACATCCCGCTCTGGTGCACCGAGAAAACTTATTCTTTGAGGACACTTGCTCACAAGTGATCTGGACTTTTATGATGTTAAACTATTTATCCTTTATTATGATGCGTTATGATAGATGACATGATGTTTTTACAACTTTGATGTAGACAGGTGCTGTTGACTCTCTTTCATTGAGTGTGCAAGGTTTCATACGTTGAGGATGTAGAGGCATTGGTGGAACCCCTTGGACTCCGGATTGAGTCAAGGAGTGTGCTTTTGGGTTGATTTATTACTATGATTTTTCATTTGATTTGATGATATGATATTGACATGTTCTGACATGATTGTGGATGATGCAGGATGACGATAGCTTGCCGAACGAACTCACATATGGAGTAAAGGGGCCACACACATGATTTCCAGAGAGGTTGAGGGAGAGGGGTGGACAGCAGCCCTGCCACTGCCTACCAGCACTCCCGTCGTGGCTCGAACTGTAGGTTAACGATTACCTAGTTCGAGAGGATCCACGATACTGTGAGGGCAGACTGCGACAGTCGCTCACGATGATTCTAAGGGGCGCGCAATAAGGTGGGGGCCTTATTCCTTAGAACCCTTAGTCTCCCACAAGTTCACCTGGTAGAGTGTTGACTCCAGGGGTTATAGATGTCTACCAATCAGTCCAGTTGGCGAGTGGCATCTTTGGAGCACGTGGTGCATCCTGAAGGGCACGTCGCACAAAAGAAACACAAGAAGTGAGTAGCACCCTTGGAGCACATGGTGCATCCTAAAGGGCACGGCATGTAAAGGAAATGAACGAGGCGAGTGGCACCCTTGGAGCATGTGGTGCGTCCTGAAGGGCACGTCGCATTGATGTGGATGAAGGAAACAAACCTAAATATCCCTAAGACAATAACGCCTTAATAGATTCTTAAAACAACTTCCCTAACCCAGTGACGCCCAGTTCAGAATCTAGTACTAAGTCTAAAACTTCTAGGGTAAAATTTTAGTCTAACCCTAAGAGCAGACCCTGGAATAAAAATAAGAAATTAAACAAAAACCCACCTAAGTAATAGTTGGTCTTCATAAAATTCTTGGAGCGATGATGAGGGTAAGATTTAAAGAAAATCTAATAGTTCTAAAATTTTACAAGAAGAAATTAGTTCCTAACTTGTGGGAGAATGACATCACCTATGTAGTATAACATAAAGAAAATTCAAAAAAAAACAAAAAAACCTAAGACCATTATCCTCTCATTATCCCTGTCTACATTATTAATCTATCATCCATCACCTTAATCTTCCAGTATCCATTTCCCATTTACATGTCCATTTCACATTATTAACTCACCATCCATCCCCTTAATTTGTCATTATTCCTCTTTTATGTTATACATCCACTTTTCCCACATACATGTTTCTAATCACTGTAATCTCTTATTAACCTATATATATATATATATATATATATATATATAGGTTATTGATAAATTAAAATGATGGATGATGATAAATTAAAATGATGAATAACATGCTTGTAAATAGGAAAAATAAAGTAATATATATATTTATTATAAACAAATTGACGTGTATTCCATAATCTCTAATTTATAGGAAAAGAAAATAAATTATGGAGAAGGGTAGGGATGAGAGACACTTGTAAAAGAGAGAAATTTTTAGGGTTTCATTAAAAACTTAAATTTATTATGATTTAGGGTTTGAGGGGCATAAAAGAGGGGGAGAAAGGGAGAAAAAAGGGGGGAAGCTATGAGGTATTTTTATGTTGCCAAAATGGGAAACTAGACTAATTGCTTGTGAGGAGTTGGGATTTTCTCAGCTGGATTAGAGTGGTAGCTTAGCCGTGGAGGCGAGCTGGGAAGCTGGCTGTACTATCTGGACTGTGTGTGGCCCCTTTGTGGCTCGAGAGGCTAAGGGGGAAGTAGAGTACCCCTAGAATTTGGCTAGGAGGTACTGGTGTAGTCTCTATGGTTGGCAAGCGGGAGTGGCACGGAGCGAGAGCGACACGTAGCATGGGCATCTTTTGAAGCAGACTATAAGGCAACAATATGCTTTTCTATTTGTAGAATAGGATGCAGTAGGTTGTAGGTTTGTATCTGATTATTGTCTATAATGCCTTGGTATTTCTGGATCTCTGCGTTTTGTTTTAATTATTTTGTGGAATGAGTTAGTTTAGGGTCTGTAAATTGCCCTTTTATTTTCTTTTAAGCATGCATGGGATTTGTTCCTTGGGTTGGCGGCAAAACCCTTAGCAATGTATTCCTAGCATTTTGTAATATAAATTTCCTGCGTTCATGAACCTTCTCTGCGTTTGGGTTCAAGCTCCCAACGTTTAGGACCATTTAATCTCTTTGCGTCGACAATGAAATTCTCAACGTTTGGGTTAAATTTTCCCAGCGTTCTTGAAATATAAATTTCCTACATTTTTTTTGTTTTGTTAAAATACTTCTCTACTTTGCTGCTATACAGCTCTGCGTATGAGCAGTTTGAAGCTCTTTCGTCTCCCCTTATCTTGGCCCGAGTTCTCCTAGCCAGCTGTGTTTGATTTTGTTTTCCTCTTCTTCCTGCATTGGCTAAAACCATTGGATAGCAGGTGACTCATCTTACGGATAAGAAAACGTATCCCAAAGCTAGATTGAAAACACCTTGGACTCTGACCATATCTCTGCTCCCCTTCCCTGGGTAATACGCTTAAGAAATTAGTAGGCGAGTTCTTTCCCTTATGGCCATCGGTCTTTGCCAGCAACTATTGACGCGATCCGTGGTAGGGTTCCTTGTTGTCCACCTTATAGTTTATGATCCGCCCAAAAAGAAAATCATTTTCTGTAACCTGGCAAGTTCTTCCCAAGCCTAAACGGGATTAAGACCTGTCGCCCCACGCGCACACCTATTAACAGATTTCAATCTCAGCGAAGCTCTACATTTGTGACCTAGAATAGAATGAGTAAAGCAAGCCAGTAGCTTTGAGTAGCATTCTTACAATGAGTTTCACCTTGCCCCGCAAATTTGTGGCTGTTGGCCATAAAATTCCCTGGTCTTTGCCTCCAGAATGTGAAACGCCTGCCACGAACCATGTGACTGCGTGTTAATGGCACTCGTTTTTATATAAAATGCATTGACTGCTACTATTCGTTTTTCCTTGGATTTCCTAGAATGAACTCGGCGCTTCCTTCATGATGACAGGTTAATTTAACCCTTTTGTAATTGTTTTTGCCAGACGGGGTGAACCCCCTTCGAATGTGGGAATTCGGTTACTTTTTCTTCTGACTGATTCTTTAAATGAACGTTTACGATAGCGTGGAGTTTAAAAAAAAAAAGAGAGGAGACACTCCTGATTATCTGTTGTTTACCATTTTACTCGGTGCCAAGGGCGTCGATTCTGCTACCATGCAGATGCGCTAAAGCATGAATCCCAATCGTATGTTACCCACAGATTTCAGGTCCGCACGCACCACATTAATTTTTTCCAGCTGTCAATTTCTACTATTTATTACATTGTTTGGTTGTGTGCTCTCTAATCACCATTTTTCTAGTAGACAATCAGAGACAGATCGAAAGGATCATTAGATTATGCTCCTTCATCGTCTGACATCTGGAGTTGTAATCCAAGTAAGATTGTGTAAATTTTTTTAATTAAACTTGAAGACTTTTCCCCTTCAAGGACTTCAACAGTAGACCCACCTCTGCACCTTTGTGCCTAGCTAGCTGGAATGCTCTGCACTGTGCGCGTGCCGAGTTGCTCGAATTTTCCTTGTTGAGTGGAAGGATGGCCTGACTACACCGGGATTCGAGTGCCTATTTTAAGACCACCTGTCCCCAACCTTAATTAAGCACTTAAATCAACGTGAATCCTCATGTTGTTAAAACAGTAACTTATCTTTTTCTGCACCTCATTTTTCTCTTACGAAGGGAATTTATGCCAGCAAACAGTAACTTGAATTTAAATCCAATTGCTGATTGAAGAATGGAAGCCACAGGTTTAGTAAATTGAGGACAGAGTTCTTAAATAAATAATTAGGGTAATTTATTATTTTTATTATTAATCGTGTTTCATTGAATTATTGTGGAAACAATTCAGTTTATAACCATAACCAGAATAAATACAATTCTAGCTCATGATGATGACTGTTTAAAGTAACTCTCAGTTGATAATGATAAAACGTTTGAATGCTATTTTGTTAAGTATGACCCATAACGCGTAGGGATTGTATCTTAAATTGCATTAATGTTAATATAAAGGAATCGATATGGTTTGGGGTCATGTCATGGTAGTTCCCTGGTTAATAATAACAACCCAAGGTAGGGTCCTCATTGTCTCACTGAAATGTTATTGTAATATAAAAGTGAGGACATGGCTGGGACATGGGAAGGTTACCCAAGTATCTTTGTTATTCTTAAGCATTTAAAGAAAAAAAAACCTGGTTACTTGAATCGAATCTTATTGTAAGATCGATGGAGATGTTATGGTTATATTTAGGGAATGTGCTGGTAATGATTAAATTGTATAAGCGGTTTAATAAGATAGAAGGTCGCGTTATTCACTAAAATTATCAATTGCAGTTAAACGACTATTGTTGCCTAGATGTTATGTCATAAACCCTTCTTTTTATTCATAATCATGCAATGCAGGTTAATGTGAATTCTACACTAAGTAAGTTCAATGTTTTAGAATGTGGTGTTCTTATTGAGTAATAATTATCGATAATGTTAAAGGTTGCATTAATGGTAAATCCTAAACAATCCATCCTTATTTTTCAATTTATAAATGAGATATTGATGGAAGAATGTGGTGAGGGTAAATTAAGTGTAACTGTAGAATATGGTAATGGTGAATTAAATGTTAATATTAAATTTAGATTTTACCCTAATGTCTTCATGCAATTTAGACTTTAGAATTAGACTGGGCTAACCGCCTTAATGGTTGTCGTGTTGTCATTATCTTGTAATGTGATTCTTTTTACTGCAAGGATGGAATGCATTGTAATGGTGTGGACGATTCATGGTACCGGTCTTGTAGCTCTGATAACATCGGAATCAAAGAACATTGAGTTTGTTTATAGTGATGTGGTAGTATAATTGTAATGGTATGGTTAATTCATGGTAAGGACTTGTAATTCTTTTATATTCTCAACCCCAAGGGTAAGGCCCTTAAACTAAGGGCAATAATTTAATTAGATTCACCTTACGCTAAGGTACTCATGGTTTAATAAAATTAAATGGAGAAATTGGCTAGTAATCAATACTGGTTGAGTCATGGACATTGCCTTGTCGTTAACTTTAGTGGTCGTTGTCTAAATCCTTGTCATGTGCCTTCCGTAGAAGACGTGGTTGCTCCTTTTTGTTGCACTGGGTTGTATTAATCTATTGATTGGACTACTTGTGTAGGGTGGGATGTAGGCACCTCCAGGTAGCCTTAGTAGATAGGTTTGTGTGTGTGATTTTTGTTTTGTGTAAAGAATCCGGTGCCATATCAAGAGCCTCGGGCCCTTTAAAGGTAGGTTTTCCACTATTGTGACACACTTGACAGAGATTACTAGTTTCTTCTTGAGCAGTCGGCCAGGATCCTATCTGACATTCTCTCTCTCCGGAGCAGAGAACCAAGATTAAACGCCCTGCTTTCCTATGCAGAAATAGTAAAATCTACTACTATGGATTCTTCCTTCTGTGTTCATACTGTGCCTAACCCAGTGTGTCGTTAAATTCTTGTGGTTACCTGTTGTGCGCCTTATGTCTATGGACGTTTATTTCTCGTGGTCACTGTTGTACGTCGTATGTCATCTTGTTATGTTCGTCTTGCTTGCGTCCTGATAGTTGTCGAGTGGCAATGTAGAGTCAAGTGTGTATGTTCCCTTCTACACGTGTGCACACACATTTAAAAAAAATAAAAAAAATTTGCACCTGTTACAGAGTAGCTGACGTAACGAGAGAGGTCGTTACAAAAATTTACTTGAAAATAATGAAAAAAGAGAAGTGTACTAGCTTGCCAAAGGGGGCCCTCTAATGATTCACTTGTACACCTACAGTTGTCTTAGTTAAGAATGAACTTACAGTAGAATTCACATAACCATTTCATAAACATCATCAATAAAAAAACACCAAACTGATCTCAAGACTGAAAATTAGGAGTTTTCTTCATTAACATAAGATGTCATACTGGTCCATGTCTTAAAGTATTTATACAAAAAGTTTGTAACTGAAAATACTCAAAATAATCCTAATATGAGGATTATATCCACAAATTATACTAACAAGGTAAAATCCATCCTTCAGATCCACAAAATATGCATAAATCCCGAGAAAATCTAAAACAGTCCATAATTGTTTGCTAAAACAAGGTATTTTCTGCTGAAGTGGCCATGTTTGACCAGCGTTGACCAGACACCTGGAAAGCTCATATCTCAAGCCTGATAGATATTCATCCATCCTTATACATAAAGGATCATGATATATGTCTCTGATTTTTCCCAACTATCCTGAAAGTACACGAACCTGGGAGCAATTACAGGATTTAGTTAAATCCTATAATTTCTGATAAATTTTTAATTTTAATGTTAAAAATTCAAAAATTCAATTCTTAAGCTAAGGAATGATAAATTTACCTTGCATAGGTTATTTTGTGTAAAATATGGAATAAAATGAAGGCAAAATGGATGGTTTTGGAGACAAAAGTATGATTTGTGAAGTGAAAATAAGCATAAAATGGTACCCAACATCTCCCCCGAGAGGAAGACTTTGCATGTCATCGTGCATGAAAAATGTTATGGAACTCCTATCAATAGTATTATGCCACCTGTGTTGCCTACAATAATGTATCCACATTGGCTTCAGCTGTATGAAGAACTTTTAACGTCTTATATTTTTCCTTGTATCCTTGCTTTTGAAGAAGCCATTTGTATGCTTGTTTGAAGATCTATTTGTTTTTCTTTCGAAGATTATTTTTCTTCTTCTTTAGTTTTTCATTTTCCTCATGAGTGTTATGGCTTTGAGTCCTCAACATTTCATTTTCTATTTTAAAATATCTTTCCAGGACCTCTATTTCTTTTATCTTTTTCCTCATCTTTTTTATTTTCTTGTCTTTCTTATCAAGCCCTGATGTAGAACCACCAACCATTTCTTCTATTTTTTCTACTTTCTATGGTGATTGAGTTTCATCTTTCACGTCTTCAATTAATTGATGCACCTCTTCTCTCATTTTCTCATATATGGAAGTCTCTTGTTTTTCAAAATCATCATCTTCTAATGATTGTGCTTTCCCTGCCTCTTTTTGTTTCTCCAAAGTCTGAATGTGTGCATACTATGCGTGTTGTGCTCCATCATCACTTTCTTTTATGTGTCCTTTTTGGACTTGTTGGATTTTTCTTGATTTCCTTTCATATGTGGTGAAAATCTTATCTTTTTCTTTGAATTATTTTTCCATTTTCACCATACTTCTTGTTCTTATCCTCCCATAGGTTGTTTTGAGCTTGTTGCCTTGGGGTGTTGAATTTACTCCTCATCATCTGTCACAATCAAGATTTGTTCTTATTCTATTTTCTCTTCCACTATCTCAAAACCATTTCCAATGATAAACTGCTGCCATGACAAGTTATATTTTTGTAGTTCATGTGTGATGATCATTTTGATGAAGCCACAATGGTATAGACTCTTTTCTGTACTCCTCCCTTGTTTTTGAACAGCCTTAGCCATCTTAGAAAAGGCTTTGCAATAGAAAGTAAGGCATGTTAATTTCACAATCACTATTTAGATGTTACAACAATTTGATGTGATACAGGTAGACAATACTAAACCTTCCTTCACAATTAATAAATTTATGGATGAGATAGGTAAATTCATCCCAAGGATGAATCAACCAACTTCTTGGAATTCATTTTTTCCAATTTACTGCTGCAATCCAAGATCTGGATACAAAAGGTGCCCATGATTTGTCTTTAAAGTGTTTAGTTTTGAAGTATTTTTCTCTAGTTTGAGGTAATCCAATGATCTGTGAAATTACATATTTTGAAACTCTAATGGTGATGCTACCAACAATGGCCCTTTCCCAATTAAATTAACAAGCAAACTCTAAAGCAACATTTTCACAATATCCATCAAACTTCTCAAAATAAGATATCCACTGATTTTTTTCAAGAATTTCTAGACAGTCTTTGTGAGTTTCTGATGGATCAAACTTCTCTGGCTCATACCTAGACATCATTCTTTCAATTTTTAAAGAGGAAGACCCTGAACAATATTTCACTACTTATACACAAAGGAGGTCTATCCTTGTCCAAAAACAATTCAACCTTGTATATTCCTCAATCAATTGTTTTGATTTATTCAAACTTGCAGACTCTGTTTGTATTCAATTTTGTGAATGTTCTTTCAACAAGAATTTTCTGTTCAAATGAAATAAAGAAAATCTCATTTTTTTAATTTCTAAACTACTCTCTGTTAATTTCAATCATAAATTTCTTGATGAAAGGGCATACCTGGCAATTCAATATAC
Source organism: Picea mariana (assembly GCA_032191745.1). Taxonomy (NCBI): domain Eukaryota; kingdom Viridiplantae; phylum Streptophyta; class Pinopsida; order Pinales; family Pinaceae; genus Picea; species Picea mariana. The sequence continues at coordinate 4,336 of JASDQU011100273.1, read as the reverse complement.
AATTTAAAAGCTTCTATGCCTTCTTGTTGAAACCCAACTCTATTTTTCTTCTTACAATCAACCTCTGCTAGAAATGAATTGTTTATGTTCTCAAAACGTTCCTCAGTAAGTTGAAATTGGCACTTAACTTAACAATTATTAACATTGAATTCGAATTGAACTTTCCTGGCTGACTCCTTCTTGAACATGTTCTCTTCTCCTTGGTTTATGCATTCACCTCCCACGTATTTCCTCAATTCCACGATTTATCCACAGGGTGAAAATTGTGTATGTTGACAGTGAAATTGTCAACATATAGTTCATTGTTTATCAGAAATTTTGGGTTGTGTAGGCGTAGGTAGGAACGCGTTAGAGCGAGGAGGTAAGGTATAATGTTGGAACACGTTAAGAGTTCAAATCTGGGGAGCGTCTAAGTAGAACAACGGTATATGGAAAGAGGTGAAGCTACAACATTGTTAGGAAAGAGGAAAAAAAACATTGTGGAGGAAAATGAGAATGAGACTGTTGACTTCAGGAGAAAAATCAACTTTTGTTGAGGGAATAAGCATTCTTAACAAGGGAATTATGGTAGAAATGCATTTGTATAATCTCTCAAATCAACACTCATTGTTGAAAATGCCCTGTCATCATACCTCTTTCACTTATGAAATTTCACTTTCTTTTCTTTCAATCATCACAAGAAATGGTGTTCTCCCCTACATAATCCTTCTCCCTCATACATTCACCTTATGACTCATTCATAAATCTTGTACCTATGCATTCACCTTCAACTTGTGCCTCCTTCATACATTTCACCTACATGATACTACAAATGTTAATTCATACTTTTTATAATTCAATTTCCCATAGGAATTAACATCTATAGGTATCCACAAAAGATGAAACTACAATATTGTGAAGCTATAGTATCTACAGAAAGTGAAAGTATAGGAATGTGAAGCTACATGGATCTATAAGAGAGGAACACTACATGAATGTCAAGATATAAGCATTTACATGAGAGGACCACTATAGCAATGTGACCCTATGGACATATACATAATATATCAGCTATAGGAGTGTGAACCTCTAGGCATCTACAAGAGAGAAACATTAGTACATAAGGTTATCATTCCAAGCTCTCGGTGTACATAATGCTATAGAAATATATTTCTTTGGCCTTCAAAAAAAATCAATCATATGGGCCACCTATAAAAGACAATCAAACATCATTTGGAAGATCACAACATTCATCAAAGAAACATGAAAGTTTTCACGCATCAAAGTGCATTTTTTCCAAACAAAAAATTTCATCAAAATAAAGGTACAAAACATCTACTCATTGCTAAGAAACTATGATTTAGATAGGCATGACATGTCACCATAACCTACTTCTGGATCAACCTAAATTCACTCTATGACTACCCTAAATTGTGTCATTATAGTCATTGAGATCTAATTTGGGGGGAAACAACTTAGTGTTTTCATAATCACATCATCTATCAGAGTAAAACAAGGTTAGGTCAGATCAAGTCAAGAATAAAATCACAACGAGTAGAATTCTAATGAAAAAAAATCAAATTTGAATTATGATAACATCATATTGAAGGAAAAGGAGGAGACTAGTCAACATTTGAATCCATCCCAAGCTAATACAAAAGAAATATGATTTTCCAAATGTTGAAGCCTAAAACCTAAGATGATTGCAGATAGTCTGGTTTTGTCAAAGATTCTAAGAGTTGACAATTGTTGACAATCCTAGTCCAAGTTTCCAAAGAGTGGCCCTGTTTGACCAATGTTGACCAGACACCTGGAAAGCTTAGATCTCGAACCTGATAGATATTCATCCATCCTTGTACATAAAGGATGATGACACATGCCTTTGATTTCTCCTAGCTATCTTGAAAGTACACGAACCTTGGAGCAATTACGAGATTTAGTCAAATATTGTAATTTCTGATAAATTGATAATTTTTAATATATTAGGTGCTAAGAGAATTAAGGGTTAGGATTTATTGGATTAGGGGTTATAGAGGCTAATAGGTAGGGCTTAAAATAATTAAGGGTTAGGATTTATTGGATTAGTGGTTAAGGGAAGAGGTGATATGGGATATATGGTATAAAGGTTATACAAGTTTTAAGGGTTGGGTGTTAGATATTGTTAAGGATAGTTGAGTTAGGTGTTGACTGTCAGTGATTATATATTAGGTGATATGGTTAGGGATTAGCGATAATTATATATTAGGTGATATGGTTAGGGATTATAGGTGGTAAGGTTATAATATGGATTATAGGTGGTAATGTTATAAGATTTATGTTTTAGGGGTGCTTTATGTTTTAGGGGTTACAAGGGTTAATGATTATAGGGCTTACATGTAGGGGTTAAAAGAATTAAGGGTTAGGATTTTTTGGATTAGGGCTTATAGGGAAGAGGTGATATGTGATATATGGTATGAAGGTTATAAAAACTTTAAGGGTTGGGTGCTAAATATTGTTAAGGATATATGAGTTAGGTCATGTTATGTTAGGGGTTATGAGCGATAATTGTATATTAGGTGCTATGGTTAGGGATATAGGTGGTAAGGTTATAATAGAGATTATAGGTGGTAAGGTTATAAGATTTATGTTTTACGGGTGTTCTATGTTTTAGGGTTTACAACGGTTAATGATTACAGGGTTAACATGTAGGGGTTAAAAGAATTAAGGGTTAGGATTTATTGGATTAGAGGTTATAGGGAACAGGTGATATGTGATATATGGTAAGAAGGTTATAAAAAATTTAAGGGTTGGGTGTTAGATATTGTTAAGAATATATGAGTTCGGTCATGTTATGTTAGGGGTTATGAGAAATAATTATATATTAGGTGCTATGGTTAGGGATTATAGGTGGTAAGGTTATAAGCTTTATGTTTTAGGGGTTACAAGGGTTAATGATTATAGGGTTTTATTCATGTGTTGATCCGATGCTCTTATTGAAAAAAAGAACATTAAATCTAAGAAGGAACTTGTTAGCTTGTTAGATCATCCAGAACAAACTCCTGAAATCAAAACAAAGTTCAAGCTCCTTATGTCATAACTTAACACATATAAGGTAATAACCATAATTTAAAGTGTTTTTTTTTAATGCACTCATATATTCAATTATGATACATTGTTCTTTAAATTTTACATTATCTCACGAAAAAACATTTTCCTTTTTATAAAGGAAATTTTGGAGCCCATTCAGCACAGTGTTGGTAGTAGTGGCACTACAGATATGCTACAAATTCTTGATGTGGGCGGTCATACAACTGCTATATCAATATTTACTTCTCCATATTGCACACCTAATTTAGATAGGAGCCATGGCATGCACCGCCAAGCATCCTGTTATTGGATAAATCTGTAAGTGCGGACACAAACCGATCTCCCTAGATCCAGCTGGATCTAGAACAAAGCAAGACAGAACATGACTCTTTCCCTAGATTCTAACCATTGAATTAAATAGGAGGCAAGTACAAAGAACATACCTTATGATCACTTCATTTGGTCTTTGTTGCTCCCACTTCACTTCAGTGCTCTCATACAGTCAATACCAAAACAATACAAACCAACCTAAGTGAAGAAAGCACAATCTATTCAACAGTCAATCTATGTATATGATCAAGGAGTTATACAATAAAGTGAAATTAGCTTTATGGGAAAGGGACATATTACTGTATCATATTAATGGAAAGTNTGAAGAAGATCAACCACCTTTGATAAACTTGTTGGAGTTTCCTAGCTGTTGTAGCTTCAGTCCTTCACACAATCTTTCACCAATTCTGTAATGTCTTGCTTAACCTTGTTTTCTTTAACTTTTCCATGAGAATTCCCTCAATATATAGGAGAGAATGAATTAGTTACTTGGATAAGAATGATCCCAAAATATCAGGGAATCCAGTACTAGGATAACCATTCGAATGCCATCTCATCCTTCTAGAAGCTTCGAGAATTCATCTTTTTCCTTGCTTTAGAAAGAGTTCACACCCTAGCAGTTACACACAGTGTGAACTTATGGCACCCTAGCTTAAGGCAGCCTGCGAGAATCATGCATTCTCGTAGGCAAATATACTAGCAGCCTGCGAACAGTCCTCAAAAATGTGATTTCTGGAAAGAGATGAAGGTAACTTTTCTCAGGAGAAAGTTCTAATGAAGAGCCTGAGTACACCATCATCAATACATCATCATGATGACCAAAATCATGGGTAACAAAATGCCCCCCAAAGTATGAGGTTGGAACTAGTGACAACCGATAGACTTTGTAAGCTGCATGTGTGTGTCGAGAACCAAGAGCACATCTAATCGGAAACCTGCAAACACCCAAGCATCTGCAGAA
>JASDQU011100272.1:0-16760 GCA_032191745.1 Picea mariana | reverse complement strand
TCTAATCAATCTCTAGTCATTCTGGAAATCCTTTCGTGCAAAACATGTGGCAGCAGAACAGGTTCAGAAGACTGGAAATGGTGAGTCAGGAAGTGGGAAAGAATCCTCAATAGCATTTTGTTCTAAATGGGTTCATATGATTCATACACCTGAGTCAGGTTGTCTACTTTTTGCAACTAAAAAGTTGAATGGAACATGGAGTTTTGAGTGAACAGTAGTTTTACTTCTTAGAGAAGGATCTAATGACCCCAGAGAAGGTGCATTTGGGGTCATCTTTAATCGATCGTTGCAAAGGTGTATTAGAGACATGGAGCCTACAAATCCAGATTTGGAAACAATATTTGCATATTTTCCACTGCATTTTGGGGGGGCACTTGAAGCAATTTGGGAATTGGATCAGTTGAAGGAGGAGTTATCCTTGGATTATTGGTATGTGGAAGCCTATAATCCTAATCTGATCACTAATTCTTTTGCTTCAATTTCTGGCTTGTGGGAGGAAATTTTGCAACTTATGGGAGGCCAATATGCTAAGCTCATTAGAAAGAAAAGAAAAACTGACTGTAAAGGTCTCGTGCGATGTTGAAGGAAATAATATGAGAGCTGATCTAGTCTTCGAAACCTCTATTCTTCAAAAATTGATATTCCTATTCATCCAATATTCAAATTCAAATAAAATACACCCAGGCCTGTCTCTTCCAAGCTTGCAGCTGATATACCTCTGTTGAATGGACAGTATATTTTGAATGCTCTATTTCCTTCTTTTCTCGGATGAACATGTGCCATCCCTGGTGCATTTGGTTGTGTTTCGGTAACTTTCACGGGTTTCAAAGGGCGTTCTTAGCCACCGAAACCAAAACTTTCGGCAGCTTACCATCCATGAATTTTTGCCTGTAAGACACCGAAAGCGCAAGAACTGGAAGAATGCTCATCTTTTTGTTCAGATCGAAGATTTTTGTTTCCAGATCATGTGGGGATGGTTTTTAATGAAAGATAAAAATTAAAGGATACATATCATCATCCTTTTCCAGTTTTTGAGGCAGATACTAAGGCAAGAAGATTAAGTGGCTTTACTATTTTTGTTCAAAATTGCTCAGCTATCAAAGAAGGAATTCAAAAGTGTTCTACTATCTTATGAAAACTATGAAGACTACTGAGGAGATCAAAGATTGCTAAAGACTTAGTTGATAAGGGTTTGACCCTTAAATCAGGACATAATCCTACACATCATATCAGTTTGATTTTGTTCTATTTTAAGTATATCAGATCCAGTTTTATAGGATCTTGAACTTGTTTGTAAAGGCTATAAAGCCTATGACTTTTAAGAAAGAAAGGTTCGACTTTGAAAAATCTTTCATACTTTGTACTCAAGATTCTCATTTTCATATTAAGTAATACAAGATTCTTTTTCCATTACTTGTTCATATTCCCATCTTCTTATCTAGTCTATACTTGCACTTGAATGTTATATTCATGTTATTCATGTTTTTCTAATGCCTGATACCTATCTTCCTATCTTTGTATTGATGAGTTAGAATTGCAAGTATTATTTACTTATTCTAATTGGCCATTCATATATGCTTATTGTATGATTCTACTGGTATAGTAAGGATTCTCCACACATCCACTTATTTACAAACTCTCTGAACAGTAGTAGTTGAAAGCCTTGTCAATCTAAGTGTGTTTATGCATGTCTTGAGTGAGTGAGGTTTGATTTAGTCATCTGACTTGATCCATTTGAGTGAATCATTGATATATTGGTTAAGTTACCAGGCTTCTTCGAGCTACAACCTAGAAGAACTCATGGAGTGATAACAGCACCTGAATTTCAATTAGTCACATGTGCAATTGTCCTCTTTGGTTGTAAACCATTTGGCATTTCATCGCATGTTATGTAACTATACTTTTCCAATAGTTTATGCACCTTTGCAGAATTTCCTTGCCCTTGGTGTGCTTTGTTGTCTCATCGTGCGTTGCAACTATCTCCAACACAACAACCTAACATTCCTTCATTTTGTTTATTGTTCTCAAAAATTTATTTGTTGATAGTGGTGACAAGTCTTTGGCTTGTCATCCTACATCAATAACAACTAGAATGTCTACCCATCTCTGGTAATGGTGTAGGTATTTTTCTTTTCCTTTTTCACTACACATTTTTCATACTACCATGGTCTTCCCAACAACAAATGGTAGGCATTCATGAGGAATGGTGTCACACAAAAGTTCATCTTTATAATTTTCAATATTGAAGGATAACTTGCACTTGTTAATCACCATCACTTCGTATTTGTGATGAAACCAAAAGAGGGTATATTTTTGTGGATTCTTTTAGCATGCTAACTTTGATTTCCCTACCATCTCTAATCTAAGCACAAGCACTAGTCCTTAGCCCATGCCCACCAATAAACACCTATTCATTGTGCCATCCTCCTCCTAGGCCACTATAACACCTTGCAGCTGTGTGCACCATTTGGTAAACTAGATCTCTATTTTGTGTCCAATGTTCTAGCATATTCACTCACACTTCCATAGTCTATTCATGTACACCTCAGTGCCCAACACACATCTGCCTCAACATCTCATGTGCACACATTTTAGTGGGACACCTAACATCTACATGTGTCAAGAATAGGAACTGTTTTTGTGCACCCATAGTGATGTGTGGTGCATTCGGAGACTAACAATCACCAACAGTTATGGAACTGAACTACCTTGGAAACTGATTGGGCATTCTGTCATTGATATGCAATTCTATGTATAGGATGTATCATAGGCATTGAAGCAGAGCATCTTTTCCCTTTTTCACTCTCTTTCACAGATCCTTTACACAATAATACAAACATTGTTTTAATCTAATTTGCTTTGTGTGTATTTCAATCATTTGCTTCATTTCTAGTAATGCTTCTCTCCATAACTTAATCATTCATTTCTTTGTGCAACATCAAGGTCTCTCCATGTTTTAATTCTACAGCGGCCTGCCATAGTTTGTTTGTCCTTGTAATATGCCTAAAATAGGTTAACGATTAGTTATAGGAAAATAATTATAGTCCATTATCACATGTGGTCATATGAACAGCTATGACTCATGAACTCTATTTTTATATAATTTTGGGCCTTGCATCATTGTAACATGTAAAGAATTAATTAGTAAAACAACAAAACCTATACTCATTTACCATTAATGGTTGAAAAACAAACAGTAATATAAACATAAAGACCAAGATTTTCATCTACAGGTGCACCATTTTTCATAATTGGTTTGCCTCTTCATGCGGTGGCTTTGTATTTGAACATATAAGTCTCATAGATTGAAAAAATAAATTGAATGTAAAATTTGAAGAAACGTCAGGTTGATTCATCTATTGGTGACCAGTCAGTTGTTGGTGGATTATTTGTAGTTTATTGTTGGGATCATCTTGGGGTTTGTCTCAAGTGCTCTAAGGTGTGGTTGTGTGCTCCCCGGTATTTGGTTAGACCGGGCTATTATGAATGGTGCCAAGTGGAAAATTTTTTTTGATAAGAACTAGGTTAGGTATATTTTTTAGTGAGTGCAAGATTTATACTTTTGAACCTGATTTCAAACTTTGCATAGTCAATTTGAGGTTCTCTACCAATAAGGTGTTGGTTTACTGGTGATTGCAATCATGTATTAAGTCGTTCACCAGTGTTTTATTCTCACTGAGGTATGTCTGCCTGAACGTTTTGATCTCTAAATCATTGAGACTTTATGCAAGTCCCTGTTAAGTTTGACAGAGTAATTATACCCTTCAAACCTGGCACCTAAGCTGACGGAAACCTATCCTATGCAATGTGGTTCCTCTAGGCATGTTTCTTGAAACACTTCCAACAAAAAAAATCATGTTGTTATAGCATAATACTAATAGTTGTAGGGATGTTCTAATAAAATAAGGAAGCCTCGCTGAGAAAATAAGAAAGCCTCAATAGAGAAGTTGTGTTTTTCAGGAGCTGTGTAAAGGTCCTGTGTACTAGCTTAGTCTAATGCCACTGAAGAATTAATTCAAGTTTTTCACATCACTTAGGGGAGTTCAAGTTGTTTTGAGTGTTTAATTTGGGAATAATGATTGTTTTAAGTGAAATCTTTATCAGTGGATTAAATCATGATGAATCATGGATCAGAAGTGTTTTCTATGCCCCTCGGTTAACTGTATTTACTATATGTTATTGAAAGATTTATTAGTCTTGTTATAATAGGCACTTGAGAAGTGAAGTTCATAGGTTTCCTTTCTTTTGATATTGTAACTAAAAAATATCATTGTGTCTATGAAGACAGTGGTGTTCATCTCCATTAGTGGTGTTGATCTCCATTATCTTTTGATTGTGGTTGTGGGTGTAGCACAAGGGAGAAAAGCTTGCTAGGTATAGTAGTATATCAAAACAATGTCCTTTGCAAGCAAGGTTGGAAGCCTCTTATGGCAAAGTATCTCTAGCCATTTGGAATTTAATGAAACCAGATCAGTACCATCTATCTACCATGCTTTGAGATATATGTCCTCGTCAAGGATTTTTATTGGAGGTATGCTCTAGGAAGGGTGACATCTTTGAAATATTTTAGTTTTTATATATTGAAATTGTTTTGAAGTATATTTAGCTTACTTTCTGACTATGGTCTAATTTGTAGGTTTATCCTATGGGATGGATGACCAGTCTCTTAGGGAGTCATTCACTGAATATGGTGAAGTCATTGAAGGTTTGCAACAAAATATTTTGAGTAAGGTATAATGATTGGAGTAACGTACCTACACATTATTTTTTTATAAATATTTTGTTACAATTTTGCAACGAGAATCATTCACGACCGAGAGAATGGTAGGTCAAGAGGCTTTGGTTTTTTTAGCTTCACTTCTAATGAGGAGGCCGAAGCTGCCATAACAGGCATGGATAGAAAGGTATGCAACCTCTGTTTTTAAATGAATTCATTTTTCCACATTGGCATATTTGTTGTTTAGAAATTATATAGTATAGATCATCAATTGAAGAATTCTATCATCAGGTCAGGCTTGAATATTGATATCATATTCCTCAATTCTGTTATTTAACAACTCTTCATTTTTGCACCATTGTCAATCTCTTCTCAGGATCTCCATGAACGTCTTGTTCTTGTTAATTATACTACTGAGAGAACTGGAGGTTTTCGTTCCTATGGGGGCAGCTATGGTGGTGGTGGCTACAATCAGAATCATGGGTACAGAACTGGTGGTGGCTACAGTAAAAATGATGGGTATGGAACTGGTGGTGGATATAGCCAAAATGATGGGAATGCAAGTGGTGGTAGCTATAGTCAGAGTTCGAGTGTTGGGTATGATGGAACATCTAAGGGCACAAGCACATGCGGAACTAAAGATGACTTTGGTTATGATGATAATGTTGGAAACGTGGGCAAGGGATACTAGGCCATTATTTCTTGAACATTTTTTCATCGAATGGAGTTGAGTGGTTGCATCACACTCTTCTATTCAGGCCTGACATCTTGTAGGGTTTTATTTGTTGGACTACCAATTTTATTCATGCAGTTTTAGCTCTATTATATGCATCTTGATGCTTAAATATCATGGATCAGCATGTAGCATATTGCACTTCAGATCGTTTTCATTGATAGCAATTAATGTATACTAAAATTTGTTACACAAGATAAACAAGGTAATATGTATTCTTTGCAGAATGGGATTTATATTCAGAGTCCGAAGAAAATGGGGATGAAGAAGTCATTAATGGACATGCAAAGGCTCAAAATAATGGTAAGGATTATGAGGCCAAGATATAGCACTTATAGCTGTGGAACAAGGGGTTTGGTGTTCTGGAAGCCTCCAAAGGATATGCTACAGATATCAAGAGAAGCTTATTTCATATGAAAGAGAGATTAATGGACAAGTTGGTTGTCGTTCCCATTCCAGGAGAAGCCCTGGATAACTTGACAATCGATTGAGACAATCATAAAATACATGGCCCATGAAGCTCAGGGAATGACTAAGGATGTTATGCAGCGAATTAAGAGCCGACTTGTAGAGATACTACCATCTCTTTCTCCCCGTCACACTAGGAAGGTTGGCATCAATTCATCTAACTATGTTCTGATTTGTTCATATAAAATAAGAGATTGAACACATTGTTATATTGAAACCATGTAACCTATATCACATGATGAGCACAAAATAACCCACCTCATAAATCTAATGCATTCTTAGTGGGTTGTACTTCTGTAGAACTTATAAAGGAATTCCATATCAAAATTTTTGTGAGCCATTTGCATTTGAATCCCATTTTCATTTGCAATTGAATCATGAGCCATTTGCAAAAGTATCATGAGTCATTTGCAATTGAATCCCCCCGCCAATCCTGGTGATTTGAACAGAGAGTAATCCATAAGCTATAGGTTTTAGCAATTATCCAGTGGTTATTGTGCCTCGGTACTCCATTTAGGTTACAAAAAAATCCAACCTTGCATCTTGTCCACGAAATTTAATTTAGGTGACATTAATATCTCTTTCTAATAATTGCAATATCAATTTTAACTATTAAGGAGTTGGGACGAGCCCAAATCAGGTTTTCTTGTTAAATTTGATCCAAGGATGCGATATGTACAAGATAGATGGGTTGAGGCTTGGGATTTTAGCATGGTAAAATGAATTTTTATGGACATATATGGCCTAATTATTTCTTATTTCTTTAGTGATACATTTTATTGACGTATTGGATCATGCAAGTGTGTTTGTATTTTCAATTAAACTCTATAAGATTTGAATGCTTCCTACAGAGTATTGGTGAATGGGAAGAATTTATTTCATTATTGGAAATTTGAATGAATGTTACGTAGGCACATTTGAATAGCAGAAAGAAAAATGGGGTCTATGTGTTGATTGACATTCAGGGGTATGTGCAGATTTGTAATTGATACATTTGCATGGTGTATGTTTCAATATAGAATGTCTAGGCAGATTCCTTATTGATAAGCTTCTTGAATATGAATTCATTGACATATTCTTGCATATATTAGTGTTTGAAAGGATATTGTACAACAGTGGTTGTTGTTTAAAGTGTCGTGTGCATAGTTAAAAATAAATAAATAAACCAGAGTGCATGTTTTGGCACATTCAAAATAAAACACATAGTGCATTGTGAACTTGGCATTGAGACTAGATTTGAAACAGAGCGACAACCCAAATATGAAGACAAAGATCTTAGTGTGATTGTACTCACATACACAAACAATTAACATTCATTCTTGTGACCCGCGATAGCTCTCATCAAGTAGGCAAGGCCAATTCTCCATCTTGACAAAATAAAGGACATACACAAAATGAGGTAAAGAATCATTGTATTTCTGCAGCTTAAGGGTCCAAACATACAAGTATCTACATCTTCTCATTAGTGAGATACAACTCCTACATGAACTTTGCCAAATCATCTCAGTGCCTCTCTGTCAGCAGTGGTTGAATGATTGACCCTACGTTACAGAGATAGGAGGGTGTTAGATTAACGACACTACAAAGAAATCCCTACAACAATATCTCATGTGTACTCTATGAAACAAACATTGCAATTCCACAAACTATTTAGATATATATAGATATAAAGACCCTTTGTATTACCTGCAATCTCTTGTTGTCTAGACCTTTCTTTTTTCTTGGCAATCTTGTCCACAATCTCTGCCACAACCATGCGGCTCAAAAGAAGGCCAGAAATTAAAGATGAAAGCATGAGCATAATGAATACACCATTCCATCCATCTATAGAGATAAATCCAGTCAAAAATGGCCCCAAGGCAGCCCCAATAGACCCAGTACCATCTATAATATCCATGATGGTTTCCAAAGCTCTCGAATTTCCCTTAAGTGAGCTATGTGTACGGAGATCAGCTGAAACGGCTGTGGTAATGAGTGCATAAGGTCCATTAACAAAAATTGTGGAAATCATCATCAGAACAATATTGGAAAACATTGAGATACCTCCATAAACCCAATATAAAATGAGTGTTGGAATTGCACAGTACATGAAACTAGTTGTTGTGATAGCCCTGACATCAACCCTATCAGAAATATGGCCTGCAAGAATTCCACCCACCACTCTTCCCAAATCGAATAAAGTTGAAAGCTTTCTAGATGAAGTTACAAACAAATACTCGCCTCTAATTGCTGCAATATCCAACCAGAATCAAAAGAAATTAGTAAAGATTAATAGAGTAAATAATTTAATGAACTCCTAAATGAAGACTTGACTATAATTTCATTTAGTTTGTTGACTATATGAAGTCTTACAGTTTGACATTTTTCCATCTCTCACATTTTTATTCATTCATGGATTAGAAAGATCTTATCGAGGAGGCTTCATGCAGGATATTCCAGGAGAGTTTTAGCACCTCAATAAATGGTCGGTGCAGTTTTTTGTGTTTTCCTAAGGTTATTTTTATGTAGTATTATTTTTCACAAGTGACTTTTCTACTTTTGATCCCTTACTGAACATAATATCCTCTCTTGGATTAATTGGAATTGATAGCATTGAGCGGTCCCATTGACGTGTAAGCTTTTTGAACCATATATTTTAGTATTTGGGTTTTGGCACATGTCTTTTTTTAGTAGTGTAGTTAGATCAGCTAAATAGTTGATATTTATAGAGGTTTGAATTATTGAACAAAGGTCATCCTTATTGAATTGGAGGAGAGGGATTTAGTATGCAATGGAGTAATAAATAGCTCTATGGATGACTTAATCATTTGTATTTCTGAAAATGTTTGCAGGCATTCTGAATGGATTGATGAATGTGAGCATGTAAATAATTATAGCTAAATGGATGCATCCGTAGACTTAGATAACATATTGCATATATCTTGAATATAGTAATTCGATATATGGATGTTTCTTTTCCTGAGATTCTATCTGAAATCTGTGAGAGTGTCTGCATTTTGGATATGCACCTTCCTCATAATGTGCAATACAGGAAGCCATTTGAACAAATTCACAATATTCTTCTTTGGCATGTCATGTTCTTGGATCATGTTTGAAAAATGACCGTGATGTTCAGTCACTTAATATATCTACTACACGGATTAACTGTGTATATGATAGTTAACATTGATTGTTATTTGAAATTAGATGGATTAGTTGTGTACATAACATTAACATTGGTTGTTATTTGAAACTAAACTTGGAATATATATGTGTTGTATATCTACAGGCCAAATATGCTATAGTTGTTGAAGTATTTAAATTTGTCTTTTTTCGCCCCTTGTTCTAACCAAGTATTGAGATATTGAATTTTACATGGTTTGACATTTTCAAATGTCTTGGCATGAGAGATTATGAGCTTTATATCTGGAGTCCAAATCTGTTATGGTTGTTTCGGATTGCTACAATTTGTATTCTATGAATTTTCTCTTCTTCTCAATGTATATATACAAAACACTTGCATGCTAGGTGTGAATTTGTTGTGCTAGCCAGAGGATACAAAGCAATACTTGCAATGACTTCAAGTTGTATTATTGATGATATAATTGTCTACTAAATGTCAAACAAATTGTCAGAGGTTTCAATGAAGGCTCTGGAATTTCTGTTGCTCAACTATCTCATTGGTATATAGGATCTTGTATTGGATGGCACTTGTTTGGACGTACCCAAGAAAGTACTATATTATTTTGATCCTTTCTAAAAGCAGGGACTTACTCTCTAGTATATTTTTGCAGTCTTATTGGGCATGATTGCACTTGAGCTTTTGGACTTTAGCTCAACAATTGTGAGTTCGTGTGATAACACACCCGAGACATATCCTAGTGATCCTAAACCTCATTAGACAAGACCTCCTTTTATTCCTCCTCCTCAACCAACCTTGCCTAAAACCGATGATATAGATTTAAATATTGATATGGCTAGTATCTTAGCAAAGGTTAATGTACTTGTTTCTCTAAGTATTGATATTGTACTTTTTTTTAAATACCTACAACATAGTCGCTATTGCGATGTCTGGGAGTTTCACTCCCATAGAAACCGGGTCAGAGATGATACCTCTTAACGTCACTCTTGCCACATCCAAGACGTCTCTCTTTCCACCTATAAGACATCTCTCTTTCCAACTTCAAAACGTCGCTCTTGCCACCTCCAAGACGTCTCTCTTTCCACCTCCAAGAGTGTCGCTCCCATAGTGACCACGTCAGAGCTGATACCTCTTAACGTCTCTCTTGCCACCTCTAAGACATCACTCTTGTCACCTCCAAGATGTCTCTCTTGCCACATCCAATACATCTCTCTTTCCACGTTCAAGACGTCGCTCTTGCCACGTTCAAGATGTCTCTCTTGCCACGTCCAAGACATCTCTCTTGCCACGTTCCAGACATCTCTCTTGACACATCCAGGACATCGGTCTTGCCACGTCCAATGCGTCAGTCTTACGACGTCTATATGGGGTTTGGTCAGTCAAATCTGAGATGACACGTGTCAACATGAAACGTCGCAATAAAGATGAAATCTATGACGTCGAAAGAGCGACGTCATGTGAAACGATGTTTGAGGGGGTTCGATGTTTATCATTCTCTTGACAATATAAAGTGGCAATTGCATCGAATGCACCGTCGAAATTTGACCCAAATGTACTAGTGAGTTTTTACTACCCCAAAATTCCCAGACACAAGAGAAGTGTGAGCTTCTCGTATTACGTGGACTCGTTCACTTGTAAGAATACATAGCTTTCCAAGATGGTAGAGTATTTTTCCCTACAGAAAATATTTCTCTACTTGTGCACCATGGGTTAGCTTCTCATACACTTCTTTAAAATCTTTATCAATGGCATATTGTTCTACATAGATATCATGCGATAAAAAAGTATTCTTCAAAATAATAGAAGCAGTAATAGGAGGTCTAGAAAGCATATTGGCTACCTTGTTACTTGTACCCTTTTGTACTTGATTACCAAATGAAATTGTTGTAGAAAACCCATCCATCTGTAGTGTCGAGATTGTTGCAATTTGGTTTGTTCTTGGAAATACTGTAAGGGTTGGTGATCTGTATGTATGATTGTTTCCTTCCCTAAAAAGTAGTTCTTCCATTTCTTCAATCTTTGGACTAATGCATACAACTCTTTATCATATGTAGGATAGTGAACAACATCTTGGTTAAAAGTTTCAGAGTGGTAACAGACAGGCTTACGATATTGCATCAATATTGCACCCATGGTGTATCCGTTGGCATCTATATCGATCTTAAAAGGTTGTTGAAGATTCGACAGTGCTAATACTGGTGCGGTGTTGATCTTCTCCTTCAACGTGTCGAAATATATTTGTTGCTTTCCTTCCCACTGAAAAGTGTTCTTCACACTGGTTAAGGCATGCAAAGGAGCTTCTATAAAGGAGAAGTTGGAAATGAACCTCCTCCAATACTGGACTACACTTAAGAAGATTCAGACTTCGGTTACACTTTTTGGCTCAGGCCAATTTACAATTACATTAATTTTGGAAGGATCAATTTTTAATTGTCCTCCTCCTAGAATATAACCTAAGTACACAAGTGTAGTCTTGCCAAATTCACATTTAGACAATTTTACATACAACTTTTTCCTTTTTCAAAGTATCCAATACTTTGTTTACATGCCTCACATGTTCATCCCAAGTCCTGCTAAAAATAAGAATGTCATCCAAATATTCAATCACAAAGTCATCTAAGAAAGGCTTGAATACATCATTCATCACACGCATGAAATTTGTCGGATTATTACAAAGCCAAAATGACATAACTAACCAGTCAAACAATCATTGTGTGGTTTTAAAGGCAGTTTTCAATGCATCATGTTCTGTGACTCTGATTTTATGATATCCACTACACAAATCCAATTTAGTGAAATAAACAACATTCTTCAATTGATCAAGTAAATCATCTATACGAGGAAGAGGGTATCAATTTTTCTTCGTGAATTTATCTAAGGCCCGGTAATCGACACACATTCGCCATGTGCCATCTTTCTTTGGCATCATCACGATTGGAGAAACACAAGTAGATTAACTAGGTCTGATGACCCCTTGATCCAATAAGCCATGTACCTGCTTCTTGATCTTTGTCATATCCACAACTGACATCATGTACATGCCCACATTAGGAAGAGGAGAATCATGTTGAAGATGTATCTCATGTTGGATTTCCCTCTTAGGAGGAAATCCATCTGTTTCCTGAAAAATATCATCATACTTAGAAACAATATCAATTAATTCCTTTTTATGAGATGGATCACATCCTTGGAAAGCGTCAGATATCCCAACATCTTTCTCTCTTACAACCATGAGTAAATATCTCTTATTAGTGTTTATGAGTCTTTTCATTTGCCCTGCACTAACAAGTGTTGTATTTACCCTCACCCTGTGAGCTCTAACAATATATTCCACTCCCCCTTTAGTAAGGTGGTATTTTTTCTCATGACGAAAGAAGACTGCTTTTCTATCATAAAGATAAGGACTCCAAACACTATGCCACATATATCAAGGGGTACAACATCCAAATCCACTTCATCAATCAACTTTGAAGCAATAGCAAATCTAACCCTACATTGTTTGGTGACATTAATTTTTTCTTTATCACATACCCAACCAAGAGGATAAGGATTCAGATGTGGTTTCATTTCAAGACCCATATTCTTGACAAGTGCTTCAGATATTAAGTTTACTTGGCAACCTAGATCAAATAATGTATCTATCTTAGTGTGTTTAGATACAACTCTTATGGGAAATAATGCATTCCTCTTTTGTTCATCATCATGAGATTCATTATTGGAACTTGAACTAGCATGAAGGGAATATTTACCTTGTACTCCAACTGTTGTGATCTTTCCTTCATCTCCTGAATCGGAACCAAGATCTTGTTTCACTTTAGCAACAATTTTTGTCTTCCCCTTTCCACCGAACTGTTTTGGTTTCTTTTCTAGATGCATTTTCCAACAGTGTTCTTCATCGTGACCGCTTTTCTTGCAATGAGTGCAAGATGGATTTCCTCTTTCTCTCGTCATTGTGGCGGTCTTCTTGTCCTTATTTTTAAACTTCTTAAAAATTTTATGTGGGAGATTGGAAGGTTTCTTCGTGGGATCTTCTTGAACATGCTTCCCCTTGTTCTCAAGGTGAGTGGCTTGCACACAAACTTCGTCAAGACTAGTGGGGTTAAACAAGAGAAAAGTATGACGAATATAAATGTGAAGTGGTCCAATATACTTCATTAAAGTTTCATAACAATACAAAGGAATGTTCAATGCAAGAGATTTCTTCCTAAATTATTATGTGAAACTTTGTACAGTTTGACCTTTACTTTTCCTTAAAGTTTTTCATTCCATCATTGCTTTATGTAAATACCCTAATGGATAAAATGGCTTCCTTGTCGTTGATTTAAATTCCGACGATGAGGAAATAAGATTACCACACTTAATTCTATCTTGAAGCTTTCTCTCCCACCATATGAGA
Source organism: Picea mariana (assembly GCA_032191745.1). NCBI lineage: Eukaryota > Viridiplantae > Streptophyta > Pinopsida > Pinales > Pinaceae > Picea > Picea mariana. The sequence goes on along the minus strand of JASDQU011100272.1, from coordinate 3,325 downwards.
GTGGTGCCTTCCAACCGAAGAGAATCCAGTTTCACTTTAACTTCTTCTTCATCAATATGTTGAACATGGAAATATACTTCAACCTATTGGATCCAATTATCTATCTTTTCAGGATTAGCATCTCCATTAAACATAGGTAAAGAAAATTTTACATCAAGATTTAATAACGTTTTCTTAAAAGAGGCTTTATGGATAGAATGTTGAGAATGATGAGAATGCTCAGAGGAAGAAGAACTAGAACTTGAAGGTGAAGACAGAGGCTCGAGAGGATATCCTCCAGCCCCTTGTTTTACCAAAGCATCATCATCTGCATGTGCTTCCTTTTTCTTCCCTTTCTTCTTTATCCTCTTCTCGTAATCTCCATGCATTCATTCGACCATTTCTAACATATGATAAAATGTCATATGAAATTTTTTCTCTTGTTCATCATGCTTGTCCTCTTCTGCCATTTTCTTCCTTCAAGATGCACGACCAACTTCGGGATTGAAAGTCTTAAGAGTTCCTTCACCCTGCTTATGATTGGCCCTAGTAAACATTCACACTCAACAATTCAAGTCAAAGACAACTGCTCTGATACTAACATGATCCAGGATCTTTTCATCGAGTGACTTATAAAGAATTGCATTAAATGAGCATAAATTAAAGTGCACCATTAAAGAAGGAAAAACTCAAAATTGAAGAGACATAAGCATCAAATATGAACACAAAAACTTGATAACAGAGTTCGTCCCTGGTGGACTACGTCTCCAGGTCCTGCTCTCAAATGGGTAGGCTCTTTCATTAACTCAGCAAAAGAATTTGGCAAAATACATAAGTATACCTCATTCTGAAATCAAGCTGCAAAAATAATGCTCAGATCATAAAACAAATAGCATCATTGAATTTGTGGCGTCGAATTACCCAAAAATGACTATCTCCACGCCTCGATCTGACTCTGGCACTCCCAGGCCCAAGAAGAAATTTGTCTCGATTTTCGTGCCCTCTCTGCAACCTACATTAATGACTCGACTACATAGATTTCCGTGCCCAAGCGGTCGTACCGTGCACCCACCTCCTTCTCTGACTGGGCAAACTCAACATTTAATATTTTTTTTCAGCGTTGGTTACAATGTAATGCCCATGGCCTATTGGTTTGGGAGGATTTGTTAAGGCACATATGGGGAAGGAGGTCCTAGGGTCAAACCCACAAGCCTCCTCCTTTTGGTTTTGCATTGTTTCAATATATAAATATAACATATGTTTTGTTCACTATATTTAGCGATGGTGCTATTATATCCCAATGATTTAACTAAGGCCAAGTTTGGCATGGTTTGCCAGATTTGGCAGACCCGCCAAACTATATATTTTTTCAAATTTTTCTCATGGAATGTCATTGAGCATTTCCCTCCTACCACGTGGCAGCCTCTGATTGGGCCACGTGTTGACCTCTTACTGGGCCACGTTGTTCTCTACCAAGTCATCACGACACGTTAGCATATGGACCATACGGAATACCTCGTGGCACGATCCTTGGTCCACGGATCGACCTGAAAATGACAAAACTGGGTGACACGTGGCAACCTCTAGTGTTGCCACATCACCATGCTAACGTCATGCTGACATCATCATGACATGTGTCACCTTCCTGCTCCTGCCACATGTGTAGTACAAATGTTGATGTCATCTGTACAAATGCTGACGTCGGTAGTATGGATTCTAACATCAACATTACGGATGTTGACGTCAGCAGTATGGATGTTGACTAATCCCCTTCTGACTAGGCTAAGTTGATCAAAATTTGACCGTGAATATATTTCAATCTGTAACTCTATTTGATGAGTCGTTTGCACTGTTAGAAATCTTGTGATGCACTCTTCGTGATCATGTCATTTTCACTAAGTTTTGGGAAATTTGAATTTTTTCCCTTTCTCTGTCTGCTAAATCCATTCTGAGCGTTCTAAGTTGCCTCTGCAAGTTCTAATTTGTTCTTATCCTTCTCTGGATACTTTTTGGATCACCCCAAAAGACCATCCCAGTCAAAGGAAACCTCCCTAGGACTTGGAGGGAGCGTACTCGGAGAGACTGGAACACTCTCTTGTTCAGAAGGTACAAGAATAAAAATGTTAATGACATGGTCAAAAGATGCACCACTCCTAAAAACAGGAGTTGTGTCGACTGAATATTCCATCGGCATGACTAATGTGTGAACCAAAGAAGAATTAGAGTGTTGGTAAACCAAAGACGACTCTAAACCTGAAGGGTTATCAGACAAGGACTATGCTTCTTCTACTCCAACAGTAGAAGGGCATAAGCAAGTTAAATGACCTCCTTTGCAAATCCTACAAAGGAACTTGGGCTTACGTCCTATACATCGAGGCTTCTCAATTGTATGAATTCCCCCATCATGACTCAAAATGGCTGGTGACAACATGACTTGCAGAGGCTAGTGGCTCATCTCCAACATGATTCACAAAGGTTGGTGATGAATCTCCAACATGGTTGATTGAGGTTGGAGATGTGATGCCACTATGACTCACAGTGACTAGACTTGTGGTGGTGGTTGGTTGTGGCATTTGAGACCAAGGTTCTAGGAAAGACTGATTTTGAGAAATTACAAACCAGGAAGGGTTCGGGTATATACCATGTCTCTGTTCGGCAAGATAATATCCTCCTTCAAGTTGATTCATAGCAGGCTATAAAGGCATCATCACCGATGAAGTCGCTTGTGAAAAGAAAGTGACATGCCAAGGGTTACTCAAGTGATGATCTGTGTTTCCCCCAGGTGAAGGAACTCCATGCAAGGGGTTTCCCATACTTTAAAAATTGACTACCTTCAAATGAAACACCAGAGGAAAAATGGAGGTTCGCCATGGGACAATAATTTGGCATAACAGAAGGAGGATAGATGGATGGTGTGTAATAATTAGAATAACCACCCATTTGAGTGCTTTCTCCTGGAAAATTGAAGCTAGGATTGGATCCATGGGAAGGACGATTCCAAACTCCCACCGTGAGACTCGGTTGAGGGATATGACTCCCATCAAATGAAAAAGGAGAATAAGGAGGAATCATGCCCCCTGAACCAAAACTAGGATTCACTTAAGGTGACAATACAGAGGATGGAAATTGTGAAGAAAATTAGGATATACTAAGAGAAATATTATTAGAGACCCATGATCCAGGTGGATATCAGTGGCCACCCACCTTCTCCAACTGGCCCAAAACATGTTTCTGGCAATTTTGGGAATTTACTATTTTTAGCAGTTTTTTTCGGGTCCTAAACTTCCGAGGCCATTTTGAGGCCCTAAATGATGTTTTTTTGGGTATGTTGTTGTTGCAAAATGGC